>WYDK02038038.1:0-11761 GCA_009867345.2 Toxicodendron radicans | reverse complement strand
ATAATTATGGGTTTTTCTAGATTGACAAAAGTTAGATTCTTTTCATTTCATATATCGTAATCGAGTTCAATTCAAGGTAAGGTTTAGGTGTCTATGGGTAAAATCATATTATAATAAAAGTAAACAGTAATGACGTCACGTAATCTGTCCTCTCATTTACTGTTACTTATCCCAAACAGAAGTTCTAAGAAGATTTGTCATAAGAATATCTGACGAACTGATAAGATCATACATCAAGTGGGATTTACAGTGACCGTCTCAAAATCACTATAAATAGGAGTGTCTTCCTCCATTTAAAGGGCCAGCTATTTTTCTCCACAAAATCACAACAATATATACAAGAGCTTTATCATTTAGATTTTATTTCACTCTCTACAAAATATCAATATTTAGAACTATAGTTTGTGGGTTATTCATTTATTGTTGTTGTGCTCTTTCAAATAGATCGTTAGCGATCGGGAATTGTAACCCCATATCGAAATAACAACAGTGAATGTAAGAGTTGTTATTTAACTTCTGAATCACTTAAAAATTCAAGTTGCATTATTTATTTTAATTATCTTAACAATCTAACTTCGATTAGCGATCTAACATACTCACGGACGAAATTTACGCTCTCACCAATAAACACATATTATCATATTCGTTTACGACTAACTAATTCATTAATTTGTTGGTGTAGATTTTTTACATCAACAGTGAATTGAGAAACGGGAGGATGTTCAAGAAGAAGACAGTGGAGACTGGAGAGGGAATTTCTGGCGGTACCCATACATAATATTTGACAGGACAGAAGTATTTCATCTGCAGAAACTTCATGAAGGGGAACTCTACAAATGTTGTTAGCGAAGGACACCATTTTATACCCCTGAGTTATAATTAACTAACAAAAATACCCTTGAGGTTAATGAAATAACAAAAATCTCCCTGTTATTAAGTTAAAAATATAAACTGTTAAAATGAAGTATAGAAGGGAAGAGATTTAATTGTATGTGTACAATACGAATGAGCCCACAAATATCAAACATTTTAAGGATTTAAATTAAATGCAAAACAGGTTTGTCAAAGTTTGTACTTGAGCTCTTTGGCAGAAAGAATAAGATGATAACAAGTGAGGAGAAAACAATCAATGCAACAATGTGTTATTAATAATGTACAAAGGTCAAGTGAATTGACATACGAAGCCTCTACACTTATACTACCAGACAGCTTATCAAAAATTATTCCCACCCAAACCAAACCTGTCTTTCTCCCCTTGATGTAAACATTATAGTCTTCAAATTTAATAGATTTTATGTGGTGACAGTAATTTGATCTTCATCACTGTTTTTGTCTATTATAAAATCAATTTTTATTTTTAATGTGGAAAATAAACTTTAATCATTTGCCTGATTATGTGGATCACCGGAAAGGGTAAAAAAGGCAGAAAACAAATATTAGGCCGATCAAATTGGCAATTAAAAAAAAACTAGGAATTAAATCATACAACCGAATAACACAGCTACCCCTGGGTTCAATTAATCACACGGTACAACATTTCCGGACAAAACAACAGCGGTGATGGTGATGAAGATCATGATCATGATGATTGAAAAACAGATCAACCAGCTCATAAATTAAACACCAATAGAAATAGAAACCCTCATAAACAAATTAAATACACGAGGAACAGAAAAAGCTGCATTCGTGGCTTAGTACTCAGCGGTTGGCAGCTGCTCGTGTGAGCTGTTAATAAAGAAGAACTCGTACACGAGCCCAGCGAGCCCACCACCGATCAATGGCCCAGCCCAGTAGACCCAGTGGTTGTTCCAGGTCCAGCTCACCAAAGCTGGCCCGAAAGACACCGCTGGGTTCATTGAAGCTCCATCGAAAGCTCCACCGGCCAAGATGTTGGCGCCCACAATGAAACCAATTGCAATTGGGGCAATTGTTCCCAAACTGCCCTTCTTTGGGTCAATGGCTGTGGCGTATACCGTGTACACCAAACCAAAAGTCATCACGATCTCGAAAACAAATGCGTTCCATACTCCAACTCCTGATGATAGAGCAAAAGCTGACGTGGTCTGCGTAACACCGGATAATTAATTTCTAATGTAACTGTAATAACTAACTCTTTCACTATTTAAGAAGTGATAAAACTTACCTGGCCGTTGGTGGCGAATTTAAGAAGCAAACAGGCGACGGTGGATCCGAGAAGCTGAGCGATCCAGTAGAGGATCCCACGTAGGAGGGTAATGTTGCCACCAACAAAAGCACCGAAAGTGACGGCAGGGTTGACGTGACCACCGGAAATGTTGGCTCCAACGGAAACGGCAACGAAAAGACCGAAACCGTGAGCAAGGGAGGCGGCAACAAGGCCAGCCGGGGTAGTGGAACCATTGTCAGTGAGCTTGTTGAAGGCCATGCCTGAGCCTTCACCAGCGAACACAAAGATTAGAGTTGAGATGAACTCTGCCAAGGCAGCTCTTAAGGCGTCGGGGTGAGTGGCCTCATGGGGATGGCCAACGGCGATGTTTCTGATCGGCATGGTGATCAAGATCAACGGTGAGGATCGTGAGTGAGTGAGTGAGGTTTAGAGCTCACTGGAGTGTTGTGGTGCAGTGACAGGTCTTCACTTCTCAAACTCGATAGTCGTACTTATATTGGAAGTATGTGCATGTCGAAAACCGGTTTTAGCCAGTTTCCGGTAAATAAAAAATGGAAATTACAAAAGAATTATTAATGTTGTTGTGATTTGTGCATGATTTGTGAAAAATAATTAGGGACTAAGACGAGGTAGTACCAGTCGTTGTAGTATGCACACAGGACAGCTAAGCATTCCACCGTTAAATGAATATATGAGTGACATGTGGACACATGTGATATGAGACGCGTAACGTGCGGGTGAAGTGAATTTTGTCTGCTCCTTTTTGGCCTCTGGAAAGATCGAATAGCTTTTTACTGCAATAATATTTTTATTAATTGAAGATATAAAAGAGATAAGAGGATTAGTAGTGTGTGTGAGACGTACGATAAGACTTGACAAATTTGGCATGCATGATTTGATTTACCAGATATATAAATCTACTATGGATTGTCTATAAAATTATCACAATTTTTTAGATAAATTTAGATGGAATTTCAAATTTCAAATCTCATTTGATTGGACTTAAGATAATGTTTATTTTATTTTTCTTCATCATTATGATTGAATGAGGCCACAATCTATTTTGAAGGTGAAATGTTAAATTAATTTGGTTGAAAAGCTTCTTGACATCAACAATAAATAATGATTATGATAGTAACAAGTTAGCCCTATAATATGGGGTTAGTTTAAGACTTGGAAGTGTGTATTTTATTTAGTTTATATCTTGAAAAAATTGTTTTTAAATTATTAACTATTTAAATTAAAATAAACGTTGCTTTGATGCTTAGAGAAGCCTCTACACGTTTTCAGTACATCAATTATTAACCAAATTAAAGGATTATTTACTAACTATAATGGTCAATCAGTTTTATTTATATACTAAGAAAATAAAAAAAAATTGAATAATGTAAGATTGGAAATAGATATACTAAAATAATAATATTATTTGAAAAAACTATTAAACTTGATCAAGAGAAATTCCTCAGCCCGCAATGGAAAAAACATGTTCCAATTTGATTTTGGTTTTTGTCAATATGAATCATGGGAATGGTCCCAAAACAAGGAGCTTGTAAAGTTGCTACTTATTCTAAGCATATTCTACGGCTATAATTAATTGCGACATTGGGTTTGATGTAACTTTGGCTTAATGAATTGATAATGGTCTCTCAGATGACAACTAATAATCTCATAAATTGAATATTTAAGAAGATATTTCCTTTTAAAATTATACATAAAAGATGTGGCAGGAGCAATACCTACTTCTCGATCGTATCTAAACTTGAAATCAATTTCTTAGATAAATTAAGTTTTGCGTAAATGGACAAATATTTACACATGCAAGAAAGATCAAATGTGGAATATATATATAAAGTGAAAGAGCAACATTGCCTTTTTTATTTCAAAAGAAATTCTTGATCAAATAAGAGCCATAGTTGAAGTCCCACGTTTCAATTAAATGAACATATTTTAAACATTTGAGTTCAATTATAAACCCTCCCACTTCAACTACCCCTTATCATTGAACGCTTTTTCCTTTCAGTATTATCGCTGTTAAAAAAAAATAAAGAATGGATGAAGAACTTCTGGGTTCTTTCAATTATTCCAAATTCGTTGACTGTGTTTGAATGAATGAATGAATGAAATAGAAGGGTGTAGTGGGTGAAGATTGAAGAATGAAGAAAGAAGAAGGGCATGTGAAAACGTACGTGAAAGGTGGGTCTTATAAATGATGAGGATATTGGGTCAACAGGCTGGCAGCAGTGTGATTGGTTAGTCTCAATAAGTATCAAACCAGTAATTGACAGCTGTGCTCCATCCCTTTTACGTAGTGGTGAGGGTCCATTGCATGACCAATCACAATCTACAACCTCATCTCATCACTGTCATTACAATGCAATGCGTTCTTTGTATTGTATAAGTATTTGAAATCATCCTTCTACCAAATTCCCAACCCAATGATCTCCTCACCTCATCCATCCATAAATACCACCTTCATTATTAAATTCTGTAATTTACATGTTATTTATTTATTTACAGTCTATAGGGGCTTCTAGTCTTCTCTCCCAGTCCCTGCAGGAGTGAAAAAGACACGAACGTTAATCCTTTCAACTTTAAACTGTAATATTTAGTGAAATGCAAGTGTCCAAAATTTCATGATGAGCATCGGTCCAAGATAAAATATTCGTGTCAATTAATAATTATTTTCTGTAAATATCAAATAATAGCGACCTCTCCCCTAATTTTCACAAAAAATGCAGTAGAGCAATACAAATTCTGCAGCCACACAAGGCCAAAAATCTCACCAGACAGTTTGGTGGGGCAAGGCAAGATTCTGAGATCATAATCTTCATCCCGCCTTTAAATTGATGGCGAGGACGGTGAACAGTATTATATATATATCTGTTCACATAACATAAGTTTTAACTTATTGGAGTGCTTTCACAAGCTAGTGTCTATCCTTAGCTTCTTATGCTTCTGTATTTGAAAGTAATGTCTCTATTAATTTAGGGTTGTCGTGATTCACGAAAGATAAGATCATCACATCATGTATATATATCATGACCTGAGATCATCCTGATCATATAGTTCTTATCAAGATAGTTTAATGTTTCAGATCAATATATCCTAATTGTTAATCCAATGGTTTGAAAATTCTAATTAAAAGATAATTATTGTTAATGCATACCTAATCAGTAATCAACTCAACAACTTTTTACACACTCGAATAATATATATATATATATATATACAGGGGCGGATCCAGGAATGAAATTTAGGAGGGTCAAAGGTTAAAGTAACAATTAACATAAATAAAAATAAAAATAAACACAAATATTTATATTGATAAAATTCTCATTAACTAATATATTTATAATTGTCTTCGACGAGATTTCATATTTTGAAAATATTGTATAATGACTTCATTATCAATACTATCAAATACATCATTCTCTATATACACAACAAAACTATCATTCAACCATTAATTAGGTGAACATACCAACAACCTTACCAACTATTAAATACATTATTCTTTATATACACAACTAAACTACAGCAACAAGCCAAGTGCCAACAACCTCACCAGTTATGTAGAAAAAAAAAATTTCTACAGGTGCTTGAAAAAACATAGTGAAAGTCAATCAAAATACCTATGAGCACAACACTATAAAGAACATTCTAGAGAATTTAAATGAAATTAATTAAACAAAACTCAATAATTGAATCAAGTAAAAAAATGAATCAACAAATATTCCTACTATTAAAAGATATTTTAAAAACAGTGGTAATTTTTCAATTGAATGATAGGACATGTTGGGACTGGGGAAGAGAAAAATAAGAATTGGAGAAATGGAATGAGGCATGTTGGGCAAAAGAAAAAAGTTGGGATTGGGGAAAAAATGGGAAAATTTATTATTAGAGAAAGTCAAAATTTTTAATTAATTTATTTTATTGTAATTTTGTAATTTAATTAGTTTTGTTATGGGGCAAAACTGAATTTAAAAAAAAAATTAATAATAAAACCCAAGTGGAGTCACGTGAGTCCTCCCATATATATATATATATATAAAGAGAGAGAGAGAGAGAGGAGATTCAAATTAAGTCAAAAAATTATGTTACAACAGCCCATCCCTATTTTGATCACCTAATTAATGGCAAAATTATTTTATGAAGTAAATATCTAAACTTGTTCCAAATATAAATTTTACTTCTTGTTATCTAAGTTGTCACTAAGTTGTTAAGTGCATATATGCATGGAGTAGATGTTAATAATATCCATATTAGATGATGTGGGTATATGCCTATTGTGATCGAATGAGTGAGTTAAAAAATGAAGAAGCAAAATTAAATGTTTTTTGTTAAAGAAATTAGGCATGGATGAATGGTTTTATTGAACCTCTTCACCAAATCATATTCTAAATAAAAAGGCGCACCTTTTGTTTTAATTATATAATAATCTCTTGAAGGATTTCTTTATTCAACTTAATATTCATATATAACTAGTGGCGAATCCAGGATTTTTACTGAGGGGAGACTCTGTGGTCCGCGGTTCCTTCATTGTTTGTCAATCAACTGATGAAAACTTTTAAAAAACCATCAAACCTTAAACAAAGGAAATAATATAATATCAAGAAATTAAAACTAAAGAATGTAATAACACAATATTTTCCTACTTGAATAAATCTATGGAAAAACAAAACATTGAGTAAATGTGTTGAAAATAACATCCAATAATTCACAAGGAAACACAAAAAAAAAAAAAAAAAAAAAATTTACTTGAAAAAAACTCTTCAATGTGAAGAGAGCAAAAAACCTAAACTTAAACCCTAAATCTTGGCCTGATTAATTTTCTTTCAATTCAAATTTTTCTCTTATTAATTGATGTTATTGATGTCTTATGGAAATTTGTTAAAACATTGTTATTAAACAGTGCAATGTATAGTAATCTACTATTCTAACTATCAAATCCAAAATTTGAACATTTCATCATAAAATTTCTTTACCGACAGAAATGAAGCGTATTACAAGGCATCAAAATGTTGATTGGACAAATCAAAATCGAGTGTTTAGTTGCTTTGTATCTTTAGTTTCTTAAGAAAGAAGTTGATCACATTATTTTTATCAAAATTAATTAATTAGTTAATTAACACGGACTTACTATTTTTTCAGAATGGATTTTTGGGTCTCGCCTCAATCTTACGACCCTTCAAAAATAAAACCTAGTGGTGGAAATTTTTGAACCCAACCAACTCGATCTATTAGGGTAGATGCCCAAGAGTCAATCGATTTTGTAATCAAATCATTTGTATCATGTTTATTCAATTAATAAAAGACAATTCATTATATCGTGTAAATCATATTTAAGTATATGATGTGATATATGCCCTTAGAATGGTAGAATTGTGACGAAGGGTATCGAGTGCTTGAAATATCGATAGTGAGGACCCTATGATCACTTATAGTGACATTCTAAAAACGTCCGTAGTCTCAGTATTATTCTAACCTAGGGCACAACTAATACGGTAATGTTATCATCGTGTTGAACGACCCTATCGAAAGGTAATGACAGATCTCACTAGTCAAGGTTGTTAGGTGACAACCTAATGCGACACATGGGTACTTGCTTTATAAGCAAGCTCACTGGACTAACCTATCAGATGATTCCATATAGATGGTAACCTTAGTGTCTATGGAATAAATCCTTTAACGAATGGCAGTGCATGTAATTCTTAGACTTAAGATCACCGGAGCACCTTGTGCACCAATTGGTGTAGTTTAACACTAGCCCAACGTAGTCCTTTTTAGGATTATCATAACGGTGGTGATTGACTGCATCAAGAAGTGTATTGAGGCTATGATGGATGAACAGATGATTCATCACTCCCGGGTACGGGAGAAATTTATCTCACGGAGTAGTTCAGTTGTATTGGCAAAGACAATAAATCTATGGCCATAGTGGGATTGAGTTATCGCTCAATCTAATTTCTTATACTGGTCATTGATCCAATAACCGAACACTTTATAATCAAGGGTTATGTATCTGAGGTTGACACTATTTTTGTGCCTCAGCCTTGATGGAATAATGAATGATGAAATGATTGAATTGCACAGTAACCATACCGTTGACAGGTAATTATTTCGCTAAATCATTATCTATTGGGTGGCCATGATGTCTTGCTAGTGGTCAATCTTGGTCTGTGTGTAGTGAGACGATTAATTGGTGTTAATCGCGATACTACTCACTGCCAATATGATGGTGAGACTACGGGTCACACACATAAAATGACAGTTTAAGGTTTATAAGAATTAATAGGCAATTTCATATTTTTAGATGGAAGAGTAATTTGATAATTTTGTTGTGCAATTAAATTTACTGAGGTTGTTGTCGGTATCCAATTTTATATTGGAATTAATTTAGCAAAATTACGTAATGGATATTTGGATAATTTGTTGTGCAATTAAATTTGATGTGTCCAATTTAATATTAGAATTTAATTTAACAAATTATAAATTAATTATTAATATTTATATTTATATTAATAAATTATATTAATATATAATATTCATGTTATTCCAATTAGGAATATGATTAATCATATTCCATATTAGAATAGGGTTTCTTAAAGTGCACTATAAAAGGGGCATTTTAAGTGAAACATTTCATTTCAACAAAAAAACCCTAGCCATTGTCCACGTTTCACTGTTCATGAGTGGTTTTTTCCTCTGAAAATTTCTAGCCATTTCTAACACCTTGAAACCACACTTTCAATCTAGCAAATTGATTTGTGGTGTTTGATCCTTCCCTTGTATGGACTGCGTAAGTTCAAAGGATTGATTTGCAAATTTTTCAGATTTGATAAAGGTTGGTGGAGTCATCTACGTTGGTAAGAATCTCTAAATCCTTGTGTGGATTTGTTTATACCAATTCTTTAACATGTAAATTATTTATTCTTGTCTCCAATCCTGAAAGGAATTGAAATAAAAGTTTTATTATGTATGTTTTCCGTTGCGTTGTATGTTTCGGTTCCTTACAGGCTCAACCCAAGGTAACCCCGTTGGGCGGGCTGGGCTACTAAACCGTAACTCGACGACCCTACGGGTTATTGTTCATGGGGCCATGGACAACCCGCTTGGCCCAACGGTCAACCCGGCGGGTTGGCCTAAAAATTTTTTTTTTTAAATCCAATTTTGCCCTTATAATATGTTCGTTTTTTCGCCATTGAAGGGGTCTTTTTGGTCATTTTCTCTCCCCATTTTTCTCTATAAATAAGGCATAAACTTCTCATAGTTCCATACATCCAAATTCTCTCATTTTCTGCAATTGCTCTTGCTCTAAAAATCTCCCAAATGTCAATTGTCAAGTTGCTCTCATTTTAATTTTTATTACTTTCTGCAAACTGCATTTTCAATTCATATTTCCAAATTCCAATTCTCCTTCTTTAATTCTTTTATATCTAATTTTTTTTTTCATATAACTAGAATAGATAGATATTTTCATAGTTCCTCCACCAATTTCAATGATGAAGAAATTTATCATTCTCCCTCTGAAGTTCCTAACACAAACGTAGTAGAAACAATCATGCTTTCCCATTCTCAGAGTCTAATACACCTCATGATACTCCCCCCTTCCTCCCCATGTTGCTACAACTCCCAATGGTTCTAGAGGAGCTCGTGGTCGTCCTCGTCCTCGTCCTCGTCCTCGTCCAACTTCATCTACAGTAGAAGAGAGTTTATCAACTGCAGCTGTCGAGACTAATAGTCCCACACACCAATCAGACGTTTGAATGCATTTCGTAAAGTTTTACGAGACAGAAAATGAAATTCATGTGAAGAAAACAAGATGAAGTATTGTGGTAATATTTATAGAGCTGATGTTGCTAATGATACTAATACTTTAGAAAAGGCACGTGGATAAACATATAAATCATCATGGATTTAAACAAACTAATCAAACTCAAAGTACTAGTATGGGTAATATTTGGCGTTATAATTCTCATGTATATAGGGAAAAATTAGTTTTATATATTGCTGCAACTGATCAACCTATTAATATGATTGAAGATAAATATTTTGAAAAGTTTGTTAAAATTTTTTTTTTTACCGAAATTTGAAACTTATTCTAAAACTTCAACTAGGAATGATTTAATAAATTTATTTAAGAAAATGAAATTATAATTAAAAATAATTTACATAGTTGTCATGTTAGTGTGACTCTAACAGCCGATATTTAGAGTGGTAGAGCTAAACAAAATTATATTTGTGTGACTAGTCATTATTTTGATAACAAATGTCAATTAAATAAATTTTTATTAAGATTTAAATTAATGGATGTAGATCATAGTGGTAAACAAATTTATTTAAAAATTGTTGAAGTTTTACAAGAATATGATTTGCTTGACAAAGTTATAAATCTTACTTTAGATAATGCAAGTTCTAACAGTAACGCTATAGATTTTTTTAAACAAAATTTTTTCTTATTATGATAATTTAAAGTTTTTCCACCAATGTTGTGCTTGTCACATTATTACTTCAAATTTGTCTCCTAGAACTTTTGCATTAGATATACCAGTTAGGTGGAGTAATATTCATTTAATGCTTGATTCATGTTTACCTTATGTAAATTCAATTAATTATTTTATAACAAATAAGAGGAGTCCTCATATTTTGGTAGATAATGACTGACATTTAACTAGAATATTTCATTTATTTCTTAAAAGTTTTTATGATACCACTTTTAAAACTTTCTGGTGTGTATTATTCTACTAGTCCTTTTAGTACTAAATACAGTTGTAGAAATTTCAACTGTATTTGCTCAAAACCGAAATAATGAAATTTTAGTGGAACCAATACAAGCAATGGAAGAGAAATTTAAAAAATACTGGAAACCCGTTCCTTTTCTTTGTTTTTTAGCCGTCATAGTTGATCCTGGACTTAAATTAGGGGGTTTAGAAAAAGTTTTAGACATGTTAAGTGAACATTTACACGAAGTAGAATATGGCAGTCAATTAGAAAATATAAGAAATATATATACGCAGTATGAAAGCAGGTATGAGATTGGAAACTAATACAGAGGTGACACAATAACCAAGAAAGAACCAGAACAAGACATCTCATCATTCAACATATGGAGTGCAATTAATAAGCAGAAGAAAAACAAATCCCAAAGCACACCTTCTCCTCATCATCCTCCTCCCTGCAGAGTAATGAACTTCTTCAGTATTTGGGAACCCCTGACGTGCTACCAACATATTCAAATGAGTATCACAACTTTGATGTCTTGAGTTATTAGAAAACCAGAAAATCTATTTTTCCGGTACTATCAAGACTTGTCCTCAACGTGTTCTTCATTTCTGCATTTGTCGTCTCATCCGAACAAACATTCAGTGCAAGCGAAAGTATTTTGACAGAAAGGAGGACTAAATTTTCACAAAAAATGATTAAAGTCTTCATATGTCTTCGAGATTGAGAACGTCGTGCCATCGAGATCAATACGAGGTTGTCAACGATACTTTATTAAAATCATTTCAATTTTGTAATTTAGATGATACAAATGAGAGAGGTCCTAGTCAACCCTCAAATTAGTTGTTTTGTAAATTGTATTTTTGTAATTTGTAAATTAACTGTCAATTATTG
>WYDK02038028.1:0-16329 GCA_009867345.2 Toxicodendron radicans | reverse complement strand
GGTGTTTGATAAGGAGTGAAATGGTGGTGATTGGGAGAGAAAAAGGAGAGGATTCGTAGTGGACACTCTGGACGTGTCGCCGTGGCGAAGTTGAAGATTTTGAACTTTGCCTACTCAACATAAGAGTGTCACCATAGAGAAGTTGAATTAAATAGTAGACATTCAAAATTTTCAAGAATGTCGCCGAGGCGAAGAAGTCTTGTAGCCGCGGCGACGAGCTATCGGATTTGTGTCTCCGAGGCGATAAAAACGGTGTTGTCGCAGCAACAACACTTAGAAGAATCTAGAGTTTCTGGCGATTTGGGGTGTAAATGAGAGATTTGAGACCTGTCAATGGGACACGGGTGTATTTGTAATAAAACAAAGGTTGAGGGACCTAAGTGAGATAATAAAAAATTATAGGGGTTTAATTGAAAGGTTGGAAAGGTTGAGGGACTCATTTGTAATAACAAAAAAGTTAAAAGGGTAAATGATATTTTTTAGACAGGGACCAAATTGATATTTTACATGAAAAATATCACATATGGAGGTTAGTGTGAATGAGCTGGTATGAAAATATATATTTCAATATTTGTGTGGAAATGAGTGGAGGATATGATGGTTCCTCACGCGTGCGCAAGAAGGTCTGTACTACCGCCATAACCTGAATTTCAAACATGAATTTATGAATAAGTATCAACCTAGGGTGCATAGAGATAATATGAGGAAAGAATTTTAGGCCTTGGTTCAGGGAGAATTTATGGTGGAACAATATATGAACATATTTGTAGAGTTACCGAGGTTTGCCCAAGAAATCTTAGTGAATGAAGAGATTAGATGCAGGAGGTTTGTGGGCGGACTTAGAGAGGAGATTAGAATGGTCGTTGTGGGATTCGAGTTTAATGATTTTTCTAGGTTAGTAGAAACGACCATGAAGATAGAACAGTGTGCCCCGGGAAAAGGAAAGAAAGAGATGCAACCACGTAGGCAGAAACGTAGGTATAGAGAGTAGGGAACGGGTGGATCTAGGGGTCGGATGCCGAGGAAGCATGGCAAATTTTTTGGATCGTCTAGTAGCCAGGCCTCTAGGGCCAGTAGGGGACATGGTAGGTTCAGTGGTCAGTCAGGCAGTGGGAGCTCAGAGAGAGTTCAAAGACAACAGTGTGGTGAGTGTGGCCGTTTCCATAAAGGGACGTGTTGAGGTGCTGGCTCAAGATGTTTTCAGTGCGGACAACCAAGACATCTCGGGAGGGATTGTATGTAGTTGTTGTAGAGGGGGAGCCAGTCTTAGAAGGGAACGGGAGCTTCTCAAAGCTACTGAGGTCACGGTAGCCGAGTTCAGGGACAACAGAGGTCCCAACCCAGAGGAGGGTTCACTTCAGGCAGCAGATGTGAGTCCAGCACCGGGCGCAGTGGGAGACCAGTAGTGTACCCACGCCCGAGTCTTTGCGTTGACCCGACAAGAGGCTCAGACCACACCCGAGGTGGTGACTAGTATGTTATCTATTTTTGGCCGTGAGGCCTGTATTTTGATTGATCCTGGATTCTCCCATTCATACAACTCATATGCATTTACGGAGTTTTTCGTCTGGATCTTGGAGCTATTGGAGTATAAATTGACAGTGTCTACACCAATTGTTGAAACCTTATTGGTAGAGTATGAACTTAGAGATTGTGAGGTGATGGTTCAGGGTTTTGAACTTGAAGCTGATTTGATTATGTTGAATCTTTTAGAGTTTGATGTGATTTTTGGGATGGACTGGTTAGCCAACCATAAAGCTTCAGTGGATTGTTTCGAAAAGGAGGTGACCTTTAGGAAACATGGACTTCCAGAGATTGTGTTTTGTGGTGAGCGTCGATTGGTTTTGTCTTGTTTGATATCAACGGTGGTAGCTAGGAAGTATATCAGGAAAGGATGTGAGGCATTCATAGCTCATGTTATGGATACCCGAGTGGGTGAGATTAAGTTGGGAGATTTTTCTATTGTGAGAGAGTTTCTGGATGTGTTCCCGGATGATCTTTCAGGGTTACCACCAGTGAGAGAGGTAAAGTTCTTTATAGAGTTGATATCGGTTCCTGCTCTAGTATCGAGAGCTTCTTACAAGATGACACCCCTTGAGTTACAAGAGTTGATGGTTCAGTTGCAAGAACTGGTGGACAAGGGATTTGGTAGATTGAGTTCTTCGTCGTGGGGTGCACTAGTGCTTTTTGTGAAAAAGAAAGATGGGCTATGAGATTGTGCATTGACTACAGAGACTTAAATAAATTGGCAGTGAAGAATAAATATACACTACCAAGAATTGAAGATTTGTTCGACCAACTGCAAGGTGTCAAGGTGTTCTCTAAGATTAATTAATTTGAGGTTGGGATACCATCAGTTGAGAGTGAGAGAATAAGATATTCCAAAGACAGCTATTAGAACCAACCATTAGCATTATGACTTTGTGGTGATGCCATTCGGCTTGACTAATGCCCCGATAGTGTTCATGGATTTAATGAATCGGGTGTTTCGTCCCTTTCTAGATTGATTTGTCGAGGTATTTATCGATGATATTTTGGTGTATTTCAAGAGTAAGAGAGAGCATATGGAGCACTTTAGAATAATGTTGCAGACTTTGAGAGAACAAAAATTGTGTGCTAAGTTTAGCAAATGTCAGTTCTGGTTGAGAGAGGTTACCTTCTTGGGACATGTAATATCTTCCAAGGGAGTATATGTTGATCCTCAAAAGGTATAAGTCGTGTTGAATAAGGAAAGACCTACAAATGTGACTGAGATCAAGAGTTTCCTTGGTTTGGCAGGGTATTATCGGAGATTTATTGAGAGATTTGCTAGAATCACTCTACCGTTGACTAGATTGACTAGAAAGGAAGTTAGGTTTGAATGGATTGAAGAATGTTGGTAGAGTTTTCAAGAGTTAAAAATGAGATTGACTTCAGCGTCAGTCATTGTGTTACCTTCTACTGTTGATGGGTTTGAGGTTTATAGTGATGCATTTTGGCAAGGTTTGGGTTGTGTTTTAATGCAAAATGGCAGAGTGATTGCATATGCCTCCAGATAGTTAAAGATGCATGAGGAAAATTACTCGGTCCATGATTTAGAATTGACAGCAGTGGTTTTCACTTTAAAAATTTGAAGACATTATTTGTATAGAGTGACTTGTAGGATTTTTACGGATCACCAAATTTTGAAGTATTTGTTTTCTCAGAAAGAGTTAAATATGAGGCAGCAAAACGCTTGGAGTTAATCAAGGATTATGATTGCACGATAGAGTACCATCCTGGAAAAGAAAATGTCGTGGCCGATACCTTGAGTCGAAAGTCGTATGGGGTTTTGTCTCATTGGGAGTAACTCGGATTGGTTTGTTGCAAGAGATAAGGACGCTGGGAGTAGATTTAGAATGGGGAGAATTTGGGGCATTATTGGCAAGATTTAATGTAAGGCTGATTTTCATAGACCAAATCCAAGAACTTCACAGGATCGACCCCTATTTGGAGAAACTGAGGCTTGAGGTTAGCTATGGAGCTAAGAATGGTTTTTGGATAAGAAATGATGGCATGCTGATGATGGGTAACATAATGTGTGTACCGGAGCAAGGCAGTGTGAAACAAGAAATCTTGGAGGAAGCTCATTCCTCAGCTTATGCCTTGCATTCGGGGAGTACCAAGATGTACCATAATTTGGGAGCACACTACTGGTGGTCAGGTATGAAGAGAGAAATAGCGGATTTTGTTTCCAAGTGTTTGGTGTACCAACAGGTGAAAGCTAAGCATCAAAGGTCGGTGGGTTTGTTGCAACCTCTTCCAGTTCCTGAGTGGAAGTGGGAGCATATAACCATGGATTTTTTATTCGGTCTCCCGCGGACAAAGAACAGGTATGATGGAATTTGGGTGATTGTTGATCGTTTGACTAAGTCCGCTCATTTCTTACCTATTAGGATAGTATATTCTTTGGATAAGTTGACGAGTTTGTATGTGGCTGAGATTATTAGACTGCATGGTGCACCCGTGTCTATTGTGTCGGACAGAAATTCGAGGTTCACTTCATGGTTTTGGCCCAGTCTACAGAATGCCTTACGTACCAAGTTGAGATTTAGTACAACTTTTCACCCTCAGATGGATGAGCAGTCTAAGAGGACTGTTCAGATTTTGGAGGATATGTTAAGGGTAGTGGCTATGCAATATAAGAAGAGTTTGGATGTGTATTTACCCTTAGCGGAATTTGCTTATAACAACAATTATCAAGCAAGTATTTGGATGCCTCCCCATATGGCTTTATATGATAAAAAGTGTAGGACTCCCGTGTGTTGGGATGAAGTGGGTGAAAGACAATTAATGAGTCCTGAAATTGTACAGAATACTAATGACAAGATTCAAGTTATTAGAGAGAAGCTAAAAGCGGCCCAGGATCGACAAAAGAGTTATACCAATAAGCGTAGGAAAGAGTTGGAATTCGAAGTAGGAGATTGGGTGTTCTTGCGGGTGTCGCTATGGAAAGGATTGTTAAGATTTGGTAAGAAAGACAAGTTGAGCCCAAGGTATATCAGGCCTTATGAGATCATAGAGAGAGTTGGTGTGGTAGCGTATCGATTAGTACTTCCTCCTGAGTTGTCAAGGATTCATAATGTGTTTCATGTGTTGATGCTATGTAAGTATGTGCCCGATCCTTCTCATGTGTTGCAAGAGCAATCGATTGCCTTAAAGAATGATGTGACCTATGTGGAGAGACCAATAAGGATCCTTGATCGGAAAGGACAAGAGTTGCATTCCCGGACGATTTCATGGGTTAAAGTCCAATGGAGTAATCATTCAGAGAAGAAGGCAACTTGGGAGCTTGGGGATGATATGAGGTCGTAGTATCTGGACTTGTTTCAGTAAGGTAAGTAAATTTCGAGGACAAAATTTTATAAGGGGGGAAGATTGTGAAACCCAATGTCATGGAGTATTTGGTTTAAAGCTAATTAGTTTGAATTTGGGGTGCAAATGTAGGGAAATGAAAGTTCACAGGGGTTTTTTGCAAGCAACGGAAATCATGGGGACTAAATGGTGATTTGACACCTTAGTATAAAAAGGAGAGAATGGAAGAATTCTCTCCCATTTCTTCATTCATTCACGTAAGGGAGAGAGTTTTAGAGAGAGAGAGAGAGAGAGAGAGTGAGTGAAGGGCTAGAGAGAGAAAGTGAAGATTTGAGTTCAGATTCGGTAAATTGGTAAGATTATACTCTCATTCATGCCTCAATTTCATTATATTCATCTTTTTATTGTTTGATTTGAGAAAGATTGAAAATGGGTAAATTAAGGTTTTAGGTGAAGAGGAGCAAATATCCGAGTTTTTAAGTTAAATTAGTGTTCAGGTGAGTGGAATACTATAAATTATTGCTTTTAATTGTGGTTTGAAACTAAATTTGCATAATGCGTGATGTTGGGTATGAGAGATTGATGGAATTGGGAAATTTCATGTATGAGAGGTGTTGTTTTTTATGCTTGTGTATGATAGAATATTGGGTGTTTGATAAGGAGTGAAATGGTGGTGATTGGGAGAGAAAAGGGAGAGGATCCATAGTGGACAATATGGACGTGCGATGAAGTTGAAGATTTTGAACTTTGCCTAGGCAACATAAGAGTGTCGTCGCAGCGAAGTTGAATTGAATAGTAGACATTCAAAATTTTCCAAAATGCCACTGAGGCAAAGAAGTCTTGTAGCCGCGGCAATGAGCTCTCGGGTTTGTGTCACCGAGGTTATAAAAAGGGTGTTGCCATAGCGAAAACACTTAAAAGAATCTATAGTTTCAGGCGATTTGGGGTGTAAGTGCAAGATTTGAGACCTAACAAAGGGATAGGGTGTATTTGCAATAAATTAAAGGTTAAGAGACCTAAGTTAGACAACAAAAAATTATAGGGGGTTAAGTGAAAGACTGGAATTGTTGAGGAACTCATTTGTAATAACAGGAAACTTGAGAGGGTAAAATGATATTTTCTAGAAAGGGACCAAATTGATATTTTACATGCAAAAGTCTATTTTGCTTTACTTTTAAATGAGTACATATCACATATGGAGGTTAGTGTGAATGAGCTGGTATGGAAATATATATTTCTATATTTGTGTGGATATGAGTGGAGGATGTGATGGTTCCTTACGAGTGCGCAAGAAGGTTCGTACTACAACCATAGCCTATGGTGTAGACAGTGGGACAAGATGGACAAGTGATGGCTTGCGTTGAGTCATCCCCGTGGTGTGGGGGTTCTACCTATGCTGGGTGTGGTCAGCCTATTTTACTCCAGTCTGCGCTGGGTGGTCCCCATGGTGTGGGGATTCCACATATGCTGGGTGTGGCTGGACTATTCTATCTCCAGTCTGCGCTGGGTGATCCTCGTGGTGTGGGGATTCCACCTATGCTGGGTGTGGCTGAATTGCTTTATTACCGGTTTACACTGGGTGATCCTCGTGGTGTGGGGATTCCACCTATGATGGATGCGGCCGGTTTGTTCTACAAGAGGGTTTTCACCTACGCTGAATGCGACCAATTCATTTTATAGATCGGTCTACACTGGGTGACCCTCAGAGGATTTGACGGATATTCTCTTATACATATATATGAATGTTAGGATGTGGTACGTAGGGTCTCTACCTTGAGGTATGCAAGGTAAAGTCCATGGGTGCAGAGATTTTCGTTTGCATGGACGGGTTACGGTATTTCCGTATGAGCATATTTTTCCGCATTCGTGTATTTTCAATATATTGTATTTTATAAATGTATTATCCACTCACTAGGCTTCCCAGCTCACTGTTTTGATGCCCCTCCAGGTCATCATTCAGGAGTCGAGTCGAGTCGAGTCGCATCCTCCGTTATAGGTCGGTCGTCAGACGCATATTCCTGCACTACCGCATGTTGAGTGTCATGTAGCCAACTCTGATACTGTATTTTATATTTGGGCACGTAAAATAACTTTGCATATTGTTATATTTTAAGGAAAAATTGATTGGTTTTTCACATGGTTTCTAAAAAAACTCACCCTCCTTTCGGAATTCGAGTCCCACGGAGCGCCAGGATCGGGTGGGGTAAGGAACACCCGGGAGGGGGTGTGACAACATTTGTTTAATTGCTCATCGCTATTAGTTCTCTGAAAGAGTTAAAAGATGGAAGAAGTCATTAGTGTCTCAATACAATCAATCAATAAATACAAGAAACGTACGTGGATTGTATAGGGTTCGATACCGATAATGATATGACTATGTCTGGTCATATAAAATTTGTTGGCCATTGCTCTCACAAACAAACATAGAGAATGACGATGGTGCTGGAGACTAAGCATGTCTCTGCGGTAGAATGTTCTATTCCCGTCTTTCAAGGAGGAATTTATACACCAACAACTAAAACAGTGGACCCATCAGTGGATCAAACTAATTAGCCTCCAAATCCATTGTTCATCGTTGCACCAAAAGAAGCAGGAACTTATTGATACAGGGAACCATGGGATAACCTCGTTCCTGCTCGAGAATGACACGTCCATGAAGCTGAAACGATCGATCAATCGAAAATAAATGTCCACACAGGACGATGTAAGCTCACCAAAGACTCACTGATAAACACCCACTAAGGACAGGGAATCCACAAAGGATTCTAGAAGTGACCACAACGGTTACTCGAAAATTTTCTGTATATTTCTTCCCAAAAGCTGTTGTTACATTGTGAATAATGCCCTTAAATAGGCGCACAAAAACCCTAAGAACCCTAACAGATATTTGACACTTGTCCTAATCTTGACAATCCTAATGAAAAGTGTCTTTACCTTAATTCTCCTACGTACATGTGTTGTGTTCTAGAATTTTAAGGAAAAAGTAGAAACATTACATTTATTTTTAAGTCCCCTTTGATCAACCTGTAACTCCTTGTTAGTAAAAAATATGACCTCCCCTTGTTCAAGCTTGTTTCGCAATCTTTTCTACCTCGCTTTGCTTTCAGCTCACTGTCGACTATCTGTAGCGATGCTCCTGCATCATTCGCTCTCCTTTGAAAAAGATTTGACCTCGAATCGGCGTCTTCTTCTTCTACTCTCTCCTCGATGTGTTCTTCCAGGTAAGGTGATATATCAGACACATTGAAGGTACTTGAGACTCCATAATCACCTGGCAGTTTGATCTTGTAAGCGTTATCATTGATTTTCATAAGCACTCTGAAGGGTCAGTCAGCTCGCAGCTACAAATTGCCAAATCTTCTTGTTAGGAACCTTTATTTCCTTAGATGGATCTAAACCAGGTCTTCAGGTTGAAACACTACCTTTGTGTGGTGACGATCTGCCCTATGCTTATAGTTCTCATTCTATTTCATGATCTGTTCCTTTACTTGAGCATGCAGATCCTTGATAGTCTTGGCTTGTTCCTTTCCATTCGAGTTGTAGTGATGTAGAACTGATAACGGTGCCAAGTCCATTGGTGTAAACAGATTAATCCTTTTGACGATCTCAAATGGACTTTTTCCCATGGTGCAATTTGGCGATCTGTTGTAGGTGAACTCAACTTGTGGTAACACCAAGTCCCATTGTCGCGGATTGTCACCAATCAAACTTCTAAATAGATTTCTCAGTCTCCGGTTAACGACCTCTATCTACCCATCAGTTTGGGGGTGATAAGCCGAACTGAAGTGTAAGTTTGTTCCCATATTTTGCCATATCGTTCTCCAAAAGTGATTCACAAACTTCACATCGCGATCTGAAGTGAGCGATCTTGGAATCCCATGCAAATGAACGACCTCTTATAGATATAGTCTTACGATCTACGATGTATCGAAGATATTGTTACACGGAATGAAGTGTGCCATCTTGGAAAATTGATCAACCACTACCATTATCGAATCCTTGTTCCTTTGAGTTCTCAACAAACCCAACACAAAATCCAGACTTAGATCTTCCCAGGTGCCATAGGAACTGGTGAAGGAATATATAACATGTTGTTGGTGCTCTAGGTCTTTGTTAGTCGACAAGTTCGACATCGCTTAAGGTACCTCATCACATCTCTCTCCATGCAAGGCCAAAAAAAGTGTTTGTTGATCATGGTCATCGTGTTGTCCTTCCCAAAGTGACCAACTAAACCTCTACCATGAGTCTGTTTAACGGTTTCTTCTCTTAACGAACAGTTAGGGATGTAAAGTTTGTTTCCATTGAAAAGATAAGCTTCCTACAACAAGAAATATTAATAACGCCACTCTTGGCATCTCTCCCAAATGTTCCCAAAATAAGGGTCATAGTGGTACAATCCTTTTTTACCCGTACTTCCATGGTTATGAGCAGTGCATGTCTTCGATTTAAGGCATCAACGACCTTATTCATCACTCCGGACTGATGCTTGATAACAAACGTGAAAGCTTGCAAAAATGCCACCCACTTCGTATGCCTTGAATTGAACTTGTGCTGCTTGTTGATGTACTTTAATGATTCATGATATGAATGTAGCACAAACTCTTTGGCGTAGCTCCAATGTTCCAAACTTCCCACGATCGCGTAAAACTCTTTATCATAGGTCGAGTACTTTTTCCAAGCTTCGTTCAACTTCTCGCTAAAAAATGTGATTGGTTGTGTCTTCCGACTCAATACTCCTCATATTCTTACTCTAGAAGCGTCATAATGTACTTCGAAAACCTCCTCGAAGTCTAGCAATGTGAGCACTGGTGTCTTTGCTACTTTTTTCTTCAAAAACTTAAATGCTTTCTTAGCTTCTTTGGTCCACTCAAATTTTCCACCCTTAAGAAATTTAGTGATTGGTGCGATGATTGTATTGAAGTTACAAACAAATCACTTGTAAAGCGATGTCAACCCATGAAAACATCTAACATTGTGGATACTCTTTAGAACTGGCAAATTTAAGATCGTTGCAACCTTGGATTCATCTATTTTGTTTCCTTCTACGGACACAACATACCCAAGATATTTCACCTCGGTAAAGCAAAATTGACACTTTTTCAGATTTGCAAACAGCCTTTGCCTTCGCAAAATTTCGAACATTTTTCTTAAATGCTTCAGGTGCTACTCCAAGTTAATTTTGTAGACAAGAATGTTGTCGAAGTACACAACCACAAACTTGCCAATGTATGCTCGAAACACATGATTCATCAAACTCATAAATGTGCTCGACGCATTCAATAAACCGAACGACATGACCGTCTCGCGTTTTGAACGCAGTCTTCCAGTCATCACCAAATTGTACTATAATTTTATGGTAACCACTTCGCAGATCAATCTTAACTAATATAGTGGCTTCATGCAACAAATCTATCAAGTCATCAAACCTCGGATAAGGAGTCGATACTTGATGGTTATTTTATTGACAGCTCGGTTGTCGATGTACATCCTCCACTAACCATCTTTCTTTATCACTAAAAGTACGGGTATTGCTCACGGACTCATGCTCTCTCTGATAACTCCTTTGACGAGCAATTCTTGCACTTGCTTCTTTAGCTCAAAAGGCTCTTCAGGACTCATACGATATGTGGCCTTGTTAGCAATGGTTGCTCTTGGTACAAATCAATGCAGTGTTGGATGTCGTGCATTGGCGGTAGCCCCACTAGCATTTCTTCAGCTACCACGTCGCTGAACTCCTTCAAAAACGGTCACACTTGTTCTCGTATATCTAACTGTTCTTCGTTTTCTTCAACAATGACCAAAACGAAGACCTTCGTTGATAATCCTATTTTCATAGTAATTTTGCATTGAATTCCAATAGCATCCATAGAAGACTCTAGGGCTGGGGTTGGATTCCTACTAGTTTGTACCTTAGGACTCTCAGCAATATTAGAATTTTCACCGACCATGGACATATGCAACATCAACATGAATAAATACATCATTATGACATTATTAATTTAGACAATATAAATGAATGAAAAAATAAAATTAAGATCTGGCAACCCTAATGTCTGACGTTAATGCAATAGATATATTTTTAAAATTTGAAAATTCATTTTTAAGTTTTGTACTTATTTTATCATAAAGTTTAATTGTATCTCTTCTTGTTGTAGTTCTAATAACAGAATTATATTTTGAATAAAAAGCTTTTCTTATCAAGTAACCAAAAAATGGATTTTCAGCTAAAGATATGGAAGAGTCCGTAGCAACTATATATCTTGATATTTCCTCTAGTGTAGTTGGTGTATTATATTGTCATGTTGATATAGTTTGTTGACTACAATTAAGTTGAGTTTGTATATGTCCACCTGATATATATATACATCTCCATGTAAATTAAGCCCCTTTACTTTTTTGGTCTTTTAATTAACCCTACAGTTTTTCATTATCACACTTAAGTCCTTCAATCTTTGAATTATTGCGCTCACACCCATGTCTCCTCGACAGTTTTCAAATATGACAATTATGCCCCCAAACATCAGAAACCCTAAAATTCTTCTAAGTCATTATCGCCGCAAAGACATATATTTGTCACATCGGCGACGACAAGCCCAAGATTTTGTTGTCATGGCAACAAACTGAGAATTCTACCTTGGTTCCTCCGCCTATTCATATTCAACTTCGTCACAGCAACATTTAAGATCTTCAACTTCGTCGCGGCGACACCTGGGTTTTCCATAATTTTTACCATGATTCTCCACTCTTTTACTTCCCATTTTACACCCATTTTTCTCATCAATACGTAAACCACATTATTTCACTCCAACATATCATTCAACACTAAAAACCCATACCTCCATTCCTCAATTTCAACCACACTTCATACAAATACACATGCAACATGAATTTAAGTTTCAAAACAACATTTTAATGCAGGTTTGATAATATTCCACACACCTCTAAGGCCGATCTAACTCAAGAACTCGGATCTACGTTCCTCTTCACCTATTATCCTCAAATCAACCAAATTTCAGATTTTCCCCAAGTAAAAAGGATAAGAATTTGACAATAAAGCTTATAGAATGATATGCATGCATGAATTATACCAACTTACCGAAATCTTGGATCAAACTCTTTACTTTCTCTCTCTTTCTCCCTACAATTCTCTCCCCCAACGTGAAAATGAGAGCAAAATGGCAAAAATCAAAGTTTAATTCCTTTATATACTAAGCTGTAAAACATCAATTAAGCCCTTGCATTTTCCATCTCTTGAAAACCCCTTCTAGCTTTTGTTTCCTGCAATTTACACCCCAAATTCAAATAAATTACTATGTGACACGAGGTGTCACATTATGTTACAATTATTGTGTTTTTACAAGATTATTTAATATCTGAAAGGATTGTTGTTATAACCCTTGATAATGCAGCTGCAAACATTGCGGTAATTTCTTATTCCAAAAGGAATTGGATCCGCAGGGTCAGAACAAACTTTTTTACTAGAGATTTGCTTGTCACATCATCAATTTAATTGTTAAGTAGGTATGGAAGCCATTCATGACAAGGTGCGCACGACTATCAGATTCATTGCTTCTAGCAATACAAGCTAGAAAGAATTTGTAATATATTATAACTAAGAGCAGCCTACGGTGCAACCGAGGAGGGTCAGTTGTGACATCCTGGTATGTTTGAACTCAACGTACTTAATGTTAGAAAAAACTATGCCAATTGGTAAACGAATTACAGATTTCATCAACCGGAGGAACGGCTCGGATGTGGATGCCATCGAATATTCGGATTGGACAGTTTGTGGTGATTTTTATCATTTTCTTAAAGTTTTTTACGATGCTACTATGAAATTAAGTGGTATTTATTATCCTACCACCAATTTAGCGTTAAATATTTTATTTCAAATATGTAAAACTTTTTTCTACACATAGTGATGATCCTAAATTGAGTTCTATTGTTTCTGATATGAAAAAAATACATTAGATATTAGTTAGATATTTCATTCTTATATGGATTAGGTGTTATTGTAGATCCTAGGTTTAAATTAAGGGTCTTTAATAGTATAGTTACTGCAATAGACCAACATTTAAAACATGACTACACTAATTATTTGATAGAACCTAAGAAGAAGTTAGAAAGTCTTTTTGCAATTTATGCGAACAAGTACAGTGGATGTGGAATGACCAAAGTAAAGGACCAGCATGAAGTTGATGAAGAAGAAGACATCTACACATTCATGAACCTTAGTAGTGATGGATGTAGTAGCAGCAATGCAGGCACATACAGACATGGAGCGAGCGAGCTGCAACAGTATCTCCAAATGAACATGTCCTACATAAACAAGAGGAGAAGTGCAAGTTGGATGTGCTTCAGTGGTGGAACATGAATGCAAGTCGATTCCCCATTATAGCCCAAATGGCTCGTGACATTTTATGTGTGCTTGTTTCTACAGTTACATCAGAGGCGACATTCTCAATCAGTGGGGGTATTGTTGAAGACCAGAGATGCTCTTTAACAGATGATATGGTTGAAGTTATATCATGTTTGCGGGACTGGACGCATTGATAGAATGCATATAGTTATAAAATTTTGTAATTAATTCTTCCTATTTTGCCTCTATTTTGTACTTAAGAATAATGTTTTGATTTTGTTTTATTTTTAAAGGTGCAATTTGGTTGTTGGCAAAGAAATGAGCTTAAAGATGATGATTAATAGTTCTTTGGAAATTTTGCAAGTTTTTGGAGGAAGCTTCAAGTTTTGGACAAAAGAACTCTTTGCATAAGGCGTGCCCGCGCCTGCAAAAGGAACTCTTATTAGACTAAAGAAGTGGACTTGAGCGTGATGATTGTGGAAGGCATTAGAATTATTATATTTTCCTTTTTATTTTAGGATAATTTTAGGATATTTGGACTTCCCTTTTAATTGGGATTTATCTAAGTATTAGAATTTGTTATTATAATTCTTATTAGGAATTAAGATATTATTTGGTTATCCTTTTATTAATAGTTATTATTTTATTTTGTAAAAGGGAATATTTTCTTTAGAAAACAAGATCCCATTAGAAGAGGAAGTGCACAAGGACTGTGACTTTATATTCTTGGAGATGGAGGTAAAGAAGAAAAGTCATTATTTTTGGTGAGGATTCTCCTAAGCTAGGCGCAACTTTTCCTTGAACTTCTCCGAGAAATTAGTTAAATTTTCAATGTGTTTTCTTCTTGAAGGATGATGAACTAATTCTTCTCTTTTGGTTAAAGGATTAATGAAGCTTTGATTCCCTACGTATTGTGAGATCTAATTTATGCTTTAATTGATTTATTGTTCATGAATATTTGTTTATTTTTTGCATAATTGAGAGGATTATTCTTGTTGATTGAATAACTGGCCACTATTTAATTATCAGTTTAATCTATCGCTAATCGAAATCTTATATCCGTAATTGTATGAGCGTTTCGATAATAGTAGCAAATAATATAGTTGTGCAATGTGTTATGAAAATAGGCAATCTAATTTAAATAAACCGAGCTTGTGTGTTTGTTGATTAGAATTGGGTCTCTCTAGTGCTTAAAGCTTTCGATAAATTAAATCCTAAGAGCTTGTTTAGGGTTGTTTATTGATTAGGGAAGTAGCCAAAGAGCTTGTTTTGGTTATCGATAAACTTAGGAGAGATTGGCTATTAGACCTTGTTAATAGTTAGAACCAATTTATTCATAGGAGGTAGTTCTTATCATTGCATCGATGATCAATATTTGAATCAAAGTACTGGAATTAATTTCTTTAGCCAAAGTTTTTGTCTCACTGATTTATTTCTTGATTTATTTTCTTTTTTATATTCGGTTAGTTTGATTTTGCAATTACAAAACCCCACCTTGTTTTATTTTTTCTTTACAAAAATAGATTTGTAACCAATCCCTGTGGATACAACCCTACTCACTGCTATATATAAAATTTATTTGAGTAGAATTTTTATTATTTGTTGGATTCGACACCCACCACGCATGCAAACAAGAGACTACAACATTAGCTCGAAGATCCGGAATATAAATGGGCTTGGGCCGGGCCCTCCTATACATAAATGGACCTGGGCCCGGTCCCAAAAAAAAAACCAGGCCTGGACCCTGTTCGGGCCCCCATTTGCCTGCGTCTAATTTAAGAATTTTATTTTTCACTACAATTAATTTTTCTAGTTAAAAATTTATTGCATTTCTTTATTAAAAATCCTAATAATATAATTTTTTGAATTCAAAATTTGCACAATGAGATTATACAAATTCATGGTAAATTTATTCAAAATGCTATTATTATATTACTTAACAAAAATATAGTACAATTTGATTATACAAATTCATGATAAATTTATTCATATTCTGATTAGAAGTTTTAGTATTTTCTATGGCCGTGAAATTTCCATATGTTATGTGATGAATTCGAACTGAATTCCAAGAGCTAAATCTTGTATCAATATTCAAACTTTCAATGGAATGCGCAGGCAAATAGGACAAGAATTTCGGTGGTTGCTGGTCAGAGATGCATGGCACAAGCTTTTGGAATTTTCGAAGATTGCTGCTTCTGTTTAAGACCAGTGCCAAACGTTTACCCATTTGATTTGTTAAAAGTTTTGCATTACACCGCAACCTCTAGAGATCCACACAGATTTATCCGAAAGAGACAAGGATTGATAGAAGAACATAAATGTCTCGATACGATTAGTCATTTTCACAAACGTATTAGACAGATCAAGGAATTTAACATAGATAATATTAACCACTCGAATTAAGAATTCATATGATTGGAGAGGAAATTGAATATATTCACTTATATAATACATTGGTTATACTGAATTTAGTTTAAAAATCTTCTATATATGTTGTTAACCTTAAAATAATTAAGTTACATCTTGATTGGCTTGGCTAAATATATAAATTAATATTCTGATTAGAAGTTTTAGTAATATTATACACACACATATTTATATACATATTCAAACTTAATTTCAATGGAATGCCAAGGCAAAAAGGACAAGAATTTCTGTGGTTGCTGTTCAGTGAGATGCATGACACAAGAAATAAAAGATAGTTTGGTAATGGTAACATATTAAGGTTCTTCAGCTTTAGCTAGGAACAATATTCATGACTGGATTTGGAATTTTCGAAGATTGCTGCTTCTGATAAGACCAGTACCAAAAGTTTACCCATGTGCTTTGTTAAAAAAATTTACATTACACCGCAACCTTTACAGAGCCACACAGGTTGATTCATTACCGTTCAAGTCTTACAATAATCGCAGTACGTTAAGCTCGAATTTGGAAGGAAACTTGAGACACTTTTTTGTCAATTTTGTATATAATTTAATACAATCTCATAACAGTGCTTTTCTTATTTAAACAGAGATCAGCGTTCTCGGAATATATATATATATATATTGTTGGTTCTCGGGGGGTCAATTTTTAACATGCAGCGGATTTTTTAAGTGCGTTTACCAAGTTGCTTAGTGGTTCATTTTAAGGAGAGG
>WYDK02037993.1:0-18165 GCA_009867345.2 Toxicodendron radicans | reverse complement strand
GTAAAATAACCTTGCATATGTTTATTTAAAGAAAATTTTATTGAACCTTATTTACAGTTTCTCAAAAACTCACCCTCTTTTCGAAACCCGAGTCCCACGGAGCACCTGGATCCGGTGGGGTAAAGGCCACCCGGGAGGGGGTGTGACAACTTAGGTCAGGTGAATAAAATGACACACCATCCCTAACCCTAAAAATGGAACCAATATCGAGCAGAAACACAACAATTCCTAAGTACTCCATTTACTCATTTTTTTTGCTTGTAATAGCTCACGGGGACGGGTGAATTGCGAAGTTTGTTTTCTTGTTTTTTTACCACCTTAGCACCACATAGGTTAGGTAAAAACCACAACACATCATCCCTAAATCGGAAGAGAAGAAGAGCTGAAAAAAGCATGTTAGCCAGGTACCCTGTTTACTTAATTTGTTTCCTTGTAATAGTTCAAGGGAACGAGTGAATCGCGAAGTTTTTTTTCGAGTGATTTCTTCACAGCCTTATCACCACTTAGGTCAGGTAAATACCACAACACAACATCCTTAAAATCTGAACCAAAAAGGAGCAGAAACCCCACATTGCCCAGGTACCCCGTTTTCTAACTTTTTTTGCTTGTAGTAGCTCTCTGGGACGGGAAATCACGAAGTTCTTTATCAAGTGTTTCATTGAAAATATTATCACAACTTAGGTTAGCTAATTACAATGGCCAATAATCCTTAAAATCGAAAGCAAAAACAAGAAAAAACACTATATTGCCCAGGTACTCCATTTACTCACTTTTTTTTTTGCTTGTAATAGCTTAAGGGGACGGGTGAATCGTGAAGTTTTTTTTGGGTATTATTTGGACCATTTTATGACCTCCTAGGTTAGGTAAATACCACAACCAAGCATTCTTAAAATAAGAAGAAAAAATGAGCAGAAACACGACATTGCCCAGGTATCCCGTTTTCTCAAATTTTTTGCTTGTAATAGGTCACAAGGACAAGTGAATCTCAAAGATTTTTTTTTGAGTGTTTTTTTTACCATTTTATCACCACTTAGGTTAGGTAAAGACCACGTTACACCATCCTTCAAATCTAAAGCAAAAACAGGCATAAATCCCATATTGCCCAGGTACCCCTTTTACTCACTTTTTTTTCTTGTAACAGTTCGTACGGCCGGGTTAGTCGCGAAGCTTTTTTCAAGTGTTTTTTGGTTACCATCTTATTACCAATTAGGTTAGGAGAAAACCATGAAACACCATCCTTAAAATTGGAAGCAAAGAAGAGCAGAAACACCACGTTGGTCAGCTACCCCGTTTAATAAGTTTTTTTGTTTGTAATAGCTCGAAGGGACAGGTGAATCGCGAAGTTTTTTTTCGAGTGTGTTTTGACCATTTTATCACCACTTAGGTTAGGTAAATACAACGACCAAGCATCCTTAAAATCTAAATCGAGCAAGAGGAGAAACAACACATTAACCATTTACCTCGTTTACTAAGTTTTTTTGCTTGTAATAACTCACGGGGACGGGTGAATCGCGAAGTTTTTTTCAAGTTTTTTTTTGACAATCTTATCAAAACTTACGTTAGGTAAATACCATGATCAATCATCCATTAAATCGGAAGCAAAAACGAGCAGAAACACCAAATTACGCAGGTACCCATTTACTCAATTGTTTTCTTGTAATAGCTCACGAGGACTGGTCAATCGCAAAGTTTTTTTTCTAGAGTATTTTTTACCATATTATCACCACTTAGGTCAGATGAAGAAAATGACACACCATCAATAAAATTGGAAGCAATAATGAGCAGAAACACCACAATTCCTGAGTACCCATTTAGTTAATTTTTTTGCTTGTAATATCTCACAGGGACGAGTGAATCGCGAAGTTTTTTTATTCGAGTGTTTCTTTGACCATCTTATCACATCTAAGGTTAGGTAAATACCATGACCCAACATCCTAAATATCAAAAGGAAAAACGAGCAGAAACACCACATTGCCCAGGTACTCCATTTACTCACTTTTTTTTTAGCTTGTAATAGCTCACGGGACGGGTGAATCGCAAAGTTTGTTTTCTTATCTTTTTTACCGTCTTATCACCACATAGGTTAGGAAAAAACCACGACACACCGTCCCTAAATCGAAAGAGAAGAAGAGTTGAAACAACAAGTTGGCCAGGTACCCCGTTTACTTAATTTTTTTCCTTGTAATAGCTCATGGGGACAAGTGAATCGCGAAGTTTTTTTTCGAGTGATTTCTTCACAATGTTATCACCACTTAGGTCAGGTAAATACCACAACATAACATTCTTAAAATCTGAAGCAAAAATGAGCAGAAACCCCACATTGCCAAGGTACCACGTTTTCTAACTTTTTTTGCTTGTAATAGCTCTCAAGGATGGGAAATCACGAAGTTCTTTTCTGAGTGTTTCTTTGAAAATATTCTCACAACTTAGGTTGGCTAATTACAACAACCAATAATCCTTAAAATCGGAAGCAAAAACGAGCAGAAACACTACATTGCCCAGGTACTCTGTTTACTTACTTTTTTTGCTTGTAATAGATTACGGAGACCGGTGAATCGCAAAGTTTTTTTTGGACAATTTTAGGACCTCCTAGGTTAGGTAAATACCACAACCAAGCATCCTTAAAATCGGAAACCAAAAATGAGCAGAAACACCACATTTCCCAGGTATCACATTTACTCAATTTGTTTGCTTGTAATAGCTCACAAGGACGGGTGAATGTCGAAGATTTTTTTCGAGTGCTTTTATGACCATTTTATCACCTCTTAGATTAGGTAAAGACCACATTACACCATCCTTAAAATCTGAAGAAAAAACAGGCAGAAATCCCACATTGCCCAGGTACCCCGTTTACTCACTTTTTTTTCTTGTAATAGTTCACGGGGACGGGTGAATCACAAAGTTTTTTTCCTAGTGTTTTTTTGACCATATTATCACAACTTAGTTAGCTATTTACAACGACCAAGCATCCTTAAATTTGGAAGCAAAAATGAGTAGAAACACCACATTGCCCAGGTACCCCGTTTACTTACTTTTTTTTCTTGTATCAGCTCATACGGCCTGGTTAGTCGCGAAGCTTTTTTCAAGTGTGCTTTGGTTACCATCTTATTACCACTTAGGTTAGGAGAGAACCATGACACACCATCCTTAAAAATGGAAGCAAAGAAGAGCAGAAACACCACGTTGGCCAGCTAGCCCATTTACTCACTTTTTTTGCTTATAATAGCTCCAGGGGACAGGTGAATCACAAAGTTTTTTTCGAGTGTTTTTTTGACCATATTATCACAACTGAGGTTAGCTAATTACAACGACCAAGCATCCTTAAAGTCGGAATAAAAAACGAGCAGAAACACCACATTGCCCAGGTACCTCGTTTACTCACTTTTTTTTTCTTGTAACAACTCATATGGTCGGGTTAGTCGCGAAGCTTTTTTCAAGTGTTTTTTTGTTACAATCTTATTACCACTTAGGTTAGGAGAAAAACATGACACACCATCCTTAAAATTGGAAGCAAAGAAGAGCAGAAACACCACGTTGGCCAGGTACCCTGTTTAATAAGTTTTTTGCTTGTAATAGCTCCAAGGGATAGGTGAATCGTGAAGTTTTTTTTCAAGTGTTTTTTGACCATTTTATCACCACTTAGGTTAGGTAAATACCATGACCAAGAATCCTTAAAATCGGAATCGAACAAGAGAAAAAACAACACATTAACCATTTACCTCGTTTACTAAGTTTTTTTGCTTGTAATAGCTCACGGGGACGGGTGAATCGGGAAGTTTTTTTTTTGAGTGTTTTTTTTTTTTGAAAATCTTATCACCACTTAGGTCAAGTAAAGAAAATGACACACCATCCATAAAATCGGAAGCAATAACAAGCAGAAACATCACAATTCCCGAGTACCCCATTTACTCACTTTTTTTGCTTGTAATAGCTCACGGGGACGAAGGAATCGCGAAGTTTTTTTTTCAAGTGTTTCTTTGACTATCTTATCACATCTTAGGTGAGGTAAATTCCACGACACAACATCCTAAATATCAGAAGCAAAATCAAGAAGAAACACCACATTGCCTAGGTACTTCGTTTACTCAGTTTTTTTTGGGGTGTTTTTTGGACCATTTTATGACCTCCTAGGTTAGGTAAATACCACAACCAAGCATCCTTAAAATCGGAAGCAAAAACGAGTAGAAACACCTCATTACCCAGGTACCCCATTTATTGAATCTTTTTCCTTGTAATAGCTCATGGGGATGGGTGAATCTTGAAGATTGTTTTCAAGTGTTTTTTTAACCGTTTTATCACCACTTAGGTTAGGTAAAGACCACAACACACCATCCTTAAAATATGAAGCAAAAAGAAGTAGAAATCCCACATTGCCCAGGTACTCCGATTACTCACTTTTTTTTGCTTATAATAGCTCACGGAGATGGGTGAATCACGAAGTTTTTGTCTGAGTTTTTTTTTGACTATCTTATCAAAACTTAGCTTAGCTAAATACAACAAACAAGAATCCCTAAAAGAGGAAGCAAAAATGAGTAGAAACACCACATTGCCCAGGTACCCGTTTACTCACTTTTTTTCGTTGTAATAGCTCACTGGGACGAGTGAATCACGAAGTTTTTTTTCCGAGCATTTTTTTGTCCATCTTCTCACAACTTAGGCTAGCTAAATACAATGACCAAGCATCCTTAAAATCAGAAGCAAAAACAAGCAGAAACACCACATTGCCCAGGTACACCGTTTACTCACTTTTTTGCTTGTAATAGATCACGAGGACTGGTGAATCGCAAAGTTTTTTTTCGAGTGTTTTGTTTACCATCTTATCAAAACTTAGGTTAGATAAATACAATGACCAAGCATCCTTAAAATCGAAAGCAAAAACAAGCAGAAACACCACATTCCCCAGGTACCTCGTTTACTCACTTTTTTGCTTGTAATAGATCATGAGGACTAGTGAATCGCAAAGTTTTTTTTCGAGTGTTTTTTTGACCATCTTATCACCACTAACATCAGGTAAAGACCACGACACTCCATCCTTAAATCTGTAACAAAAAATGAGCAAAAACACCACGTTGCCTGGGTACCCCATTTACTAACTTTTTTTTGCTTGTAATAGCTCACAGGGACGAGTGAATCGCGAATTTTTTTTTCCAGTGTTTCTTAGTCAATCTTTTCTCCACTTAGGTTAGGTAAATACCATGACACAACATCCTTAAAATCTGAAGCAAAACGAGCAGAAACACAACAATGCCCAGCTACCCTATTTACTCACTTTTTTTGCTTGTAATAGCTTACGAGGACGAGTGAATAGTGAAGTTTTTTTTCGAGTGTTTTTTGACCATCTTGTCACAACTCAGGTTAGGTTAATACCATGACTAAACATCCTTAAAATTGGAAGAAAAAAAAGCAGAAACAGCACATTGGCCAGGTACCCTGTTTACTCATACTACATCAAAAGATGGGTGAATCACGAAGTTTTTTTCCGAATTTCTTTTTATCATCATATCATAAATTAGGTTGTAAATACCACAACAAAGAATCCTTAAATTTGGAAACAAAAACGAGTAGAAACACCACATTGCCTAGGTACCGCGTTTACTCACTTTTTTTTCTTGTAATAGCACATAAGGTTGGGTGAGTCGCGAACATTTTTTTCTAGTTTTTTTTACCACCTTATTACCACTTAGGTTAGGAAAAACCCACGACACACCACCCTTAAAATTGGAAGCAAAGAATAGCAAAAACACCACGTTGGCCAGGTACCCGTTTAATCAATTTTTTCCTTGTAATAGATCACGTTAGGTACATTCCACGACACACCATCCTAAAAAATGGAAGAAAAATATGAGCAGAAACGCCACATTGGCCATTTACCTCGTTTACTAAGTTTTTTGCTTGGAATAGCTCAAGGGGATGTGTGAATCGCGAAGTTTTTTTTCAAGTGTTTTTTTTACCATCTTATCACAACTTAGGTTAGGTAAATACCACAACCAAGCATCCTTAAAATCGGAAGCAAAAATGAGCAGAAACACCACATTGCCCAGGTACTTCGTTTACTAACTTTTTTTTATTGTAATAGCTTACGGGGAAGGGTAAATCATGAAGTTTTTTTTCGAGTGTTTTTTGGAGCATTTTATCCCCACCTAGGTTAGGTACATAAATACTACAACCAAGAATCCTTAAAATCGAAAGCAAAAACGAGCAGAAAAACCGCATTGCCCAGGGACTTCGTTTACTCACTTTTTTTCCTTGTAATAGGTTACGGGGACCGGTGAATCGTGAAGTAAATTTTTGAGTGTTTTTTGGACCATTTAATCTCCACCTAGGTTAGGTAAATACCACAACCAAGCATCCTTAAAATCAAAAGCAAAAACGAGCAGAAATACCACATTGCCCAAGTACTTCATTTAGTCACTTTTTTTTTTTTTGCTTGTAATAGCTTACGATGACGGGTGAATCGCGAAGTTTTTTTTTTGGGTGTTTTTTGGACCATTTTATGACCTCCTAGGTTAGGTAAATACCACAACCAAGCATCCTTAAAATTGGAAGCAAAAAAGAGCGGAAACACCACATTACCCCAGTACCCTGTTTACTCAATGTTTTTGCTTGTAATAACTCACGAGGACGGGTGAATCTCGAAGATTTTTTTCAAGTTTTTTTTTTACCATTTTATCACCACTTAGGTTAGGTAAAGACCACGACACACCATCCTTAAAATATGAAGCAAAAATAAGCACAAATCCCACGTTGCCCAGGTACTCCGATTACTCACTTTTTTTGCTTGTAATAGCTCATGGGGACGGGTGAATCACAAAGTTTTTTTCCGAGTTTTTTTACAACTACCAATAATCCTTAAAATCGGAAGCAAAAAAGAGCAGAAACACCACATTGCCCAGGTACTCCGTTTACTTGTTTTTCATGGTAATAGCTCACGGGGACGGGTAAATCACGAAGTTTTTTTCCGAGTGTTTTTTTTTACCATCTTATCACAACTTAGGTTAGCTAAATACAACGAACAAGAATCCTAAAAATTGGAAGGAAAAATGAGCAGAAACGCCACATTGCCCAAGTACTTCGTTTACTCACTTTTTTTGCTTGTAATAGCTTACAGGGACAGGTGAATCGTGAAGTATTTTTTTGACATTTTTTGGACCATTTTATCCCCACCTAGGTTAGGTACGTAAATACCACAACCAAGCATCCTTAAAATCGGAAGCAAACACAAGTAGAAATACCACATTGCCCAGGTACCCCGTTTACTCAGTTTTTTTGCTTATAATAGCTCACGGGGACAGGTGAATCACGAAAAAAAATTTCAAAATTTTTGGACCATTTTATCACCACTTAGGTTAGGTAAATACCAAGACCAAGGATCCTTAAAATCGGAATAAAACAAGAGAAGAAACACCACATTAACCATTTACCCTGTTTACTAAGTTTTTTTGCTTGTAATAGCTCATAGGGACGGCTAAATCGGGAAGTTTTTTTCTAGTTTTTTTTTACAATATTATCAGAAATTAGGTTAGGTAAATGCCACAACCAAGCATCCATAAAATCGGATGCAAAAACTAAAATAAACACTACATTGCGCAAGTACCCCATTTACTCATTTTTTTTGCTTGTTATTATGGGGACTGGTGAATGTTTTACCATCTTATCATCACTTAGGTTGGGTCAAGACCACAACACACCATCCATAAAATCGGAAACAAAATCAGTAGAAACATGACAATTCCCGAGTACCCCATTTACTCACTTTTTTTGCTTATGATAGCTCACAGGGACGAGTAAATCGCGAAGTTTTTATTTCGAGTGTTTCTTTGACCATCGTATCACCACTTAGGTTAGGTAAATGCCACGACACAAAATCCTTAAAATCAGAAGCAAAAACTAGCAGAAACACCACATTGCCCAGGTACCCCGTTTTCTCACTTGTTTTGCTTGTAATAGCTCACGGGGACAGGTGAATCGCGAAATTTGTTTTCAAGTGTTTTTTTACCATCTTATTACCACTTAGGTTAGGTAAATACCATGACACACCATCCTTAAAATACCACGACAAACCATCCTTAAAATCGGAAGCAAAAAATAGCAGACACACCATATTGACTAGGTTCCACGTTTACTCAATTGTTTTGCTTATATTAGCTCATGTGGAAGGGTGAATCGCGATGTTTTTTTTCAAGTGTTTTTTGAAAAATCTTATTACCACTTCGATTACATACATACCATAACAAACCATCCTTACAATCAAATGCAGAAAGGAGCAGAAAGAGCACATTACCCAAGTACCCCGTTTACTCACTTTTTTTTGCTTGTATAGCTCACGAGGAGGGGTGAGTCGCAAATTTTTTGTTTCGACTGTTTTTTGGACCATTCTATCACCACTTAATTTAGGTAAATACCAAAAACAAGCATCCTTAAAATTGGAATCTAACAAGAGCAGAAACACCACATTGGTCATTTACCATGTTTACTAAGTTTTTTTGCTTGTAATAGTTGACAGGGACGGGTGAATCACGAAGTTTTTTTTCGAGTGTTTTTTTTAAATATTATCACAACTTAGGTTAGGTAAATACCATGACCAAGCATCCATAAAATTGGAAGCAAAAACGAGCATAAACACTACATTGCACAGATACCCGTTTACTCACTTTTTTTGCTTGTACTAGCTTACAGGGACTGGTGAATCGCGAAGTTTTTTTTCTAGTGTATTTTTTACCATATTATCACCACTTAGGTCAGGGAAATACCATGATACACCATCCATAAAATTGGAAGCAAAAACGAGTAGAAACACGACAATTCCCTATTACCCATTTACTCACTTTTTTTGCTTATGTAGCTCACGGGGACGAGTGAATCGCGAAGTATTTTTTTCGAGTGTTTCTTTGACCATCGTATCACCAATTAGGTTAGGTAAATGCCACAACATAACATCCTTAAAATTGGAAGCAAAAATGAGTAGAAACACCACATTGCCCAGGTACCCCATTTTCTCACTTTTTTGCTTCTAATCGCTCAAAGGGACGGATGAATCGCGAAATTTGTTTTCGAGTGTTTTTTTACCGTCTTATCACAACTTAGGTTAGGTAAATACCATGACACACCATCCTTAAAATACCAGGACAGCCCATCATTAAAATCGGTAGAAAAAAATAGCAGAAACACCACATTGGCCAGGTTCCCCATTTACTCAATTTTTTTGCTTGTATTAGCTCACGCGGACGGGTGAATCGCGAAGTTTTTTTTTCAAGTGTTTTTTTGAAAATATTATTACCACTTTGATTACGTACATACCACGACACACCATTATTACAATCGGAAGCAAAAAGGAGCAAAAACACCACATTGCCCAGGTAACCCGTTTACTCACTTTTTTTGCTTGTATAGCTCATGAGGACGGGTGAGTCGCAAAGTTTTTTTTCGAGTCTTTTTTGGACCATTTTATCACCACTGAAGTTAGGTAAATACCATGACAAGCATTGATGGGTGTCGAATCCAACAAATAATAAAAATCCTACTCAAACAAATTTTGTATATAGCAGTGAGCAGGGTCACCTCCACAGGGATTAGTCACAAATCTATTTTTGTAAAGAAGAATAAAACAAGGGGGGTTTTGTAATTGAAAAATTAAACTAAACCGAATATAAAAAGGAAAGAAATCAAGAAATAAATCAATGAGTCAAAAATTTTGGCTGAAGAAATTAATTCCACTTTGATTCAAATATTGATCATCGATGCAATGATAAGAATTACCTCCTATGAATAAATTGGTTCTAGCTATTAACAAGCTCCAATAGCCAATCTCTTCTAAGTTTATCGATAACCAAAACAAGCTCCTTGGCTACTTCCCTAATCAATAAACAACCCTAAACAAGCTCTTAGGATTTAATTTATCAAAAGCTTTAAGCACCAGAGAAACCCAATTCTAATCAACAAACACACAAGCTCAGTTTATTTAAATTAGATTGCCTATTTTCATAACACAATGCACAATTATATTATTTGCTACTATTATCGAAACGCTCATACAATTACGGATATAAGATTTCAATTAGCGATAGATGAAACTAATAATTAACTAGTGGCCAGTTATTCAATCAACAAGAATAATCCTCTCAATTATGCAGAAAATAAACAAATATTCATGAACGATAAATCAATTAAAGCATAAGTTAGATCTCACAATATGTAGGGAATCAAAGCTTCATTAATTCTTTAACCAGAATAGAAGAATTAGTTCATCATCCTTGAAGAAGAAAAACACGTTAATTATCTCCATCTAGCCGCCCCCTAATTGTAAATCTAAATTTCACTTATAAATCCCAAGAGTCCTAAGTTAAAAAGGAAACAAAATAGCCTAAGAACACCCTAATCTCACGCACCACAGCCTAGGCCGTGGCCGAAATCAATTCCCCACAGCCTAGGCTGTGGTGCTCTGTGTCTTCTTTGTTTTTCTCTTCATTTTATGGGCTCGGTCACTTCATAAAAGTTGTATTCCTGGATGTCTAGATGAATTTGGCTTTTGAATCACCAGCGTTCAAAATCTGAAGCTCAAGTTAGACCCATTCGAAGACTCAATACTCAGCCAGGAAATCCTACCGCGAATAGGATTCCAAGTCCGGTTTTGAAACAACTAATGAGAGCAAAAACGAACTCAAATTTTCTCCCATAATACCTTCCTGGAAATATTGATTTGTCTACTTTACGTTTTATGAAGAACACTTTTACAATTGAGAACTCTGACTCAATGAAAAACCTAAAAAATGCAGCACAGGTCAGAATAACAAAAATCTGGAATTTCCTAGTCTTTTCTCAATTATTTCATAAAGTCTATCCAAATATGCCAAACTTACAAAATAAACTCTAATCAGCTCAAATAGGCATAAAACATAACGAAAAAGCATAATATGGAAGGAATAAAAATATATAAATTACACTCTTATCAAGTAACCTTAAAATCAGAATAAAACAATAGGAGAAACACCACATTAACCATTTAACCTGTTTACTAAGTTTTTTTGCTTGTAATAGCTCATGGGGACTGGTGAATCTGGAAGTTTTTTTTCTAGTGTTTTTTTTTTTACAATATTGTCACAAATTAGGTTAGGTAAATACCACGACCAAGCATCCATAAAATCGGAAGGAAAAAATAGCATAAAAACTACATTTCGCAGGTACCCCGTTTACTCACTTTTTTTGCATGTAATAGCTCATTGGGACTGGTGAATTTTTTACCATCTTATCACCACTTAGGTCGGGTCAAGACCACAACACACCATCCATAAAATTGGAAGCAAAAACAAGCAGAAACATGACAACTCCCAAGTACCCCATTTACTCACTTTTTTTGCTTGTGATAGCTCACGGGGACGAGTGAATCGCGAAGTTTTTATTTCGAGTGTTTCTTTGACCATTGTATCACCACTTAGGTTAGGTAAATGCCACGACACAACATCCTTAAAATCGGAAGCAAAAATGAGTAGAAACACCACATTCCCCAAGTACCCCATTTTCTCACTTTTTTTGCTTGTAATTGCTCAAGGGGATAGGTGAATCATGAAATTTGTTTTTGAGTGTTTTTTTACCATCTTATCACGACTTAGGTTAGGTAAATACCATGATACACCATCCTTAAAATACCAAGACAAACCATCATTAAAATCGGTAGAAAAAAAGAGCAAAAACACCATATTGGCAAGGTTCCACATTTAATCAATTTTTTTGCTTGTATTAGCTCACGTGGATGGGTGAATCGTGAAGTTTTTTTTCAAGTTTTTTTTTGAAAATCATATTACCTCTCTGATTACGTACATACCATGACACACCATCCTTACAATCGGAAGCAAAAAGGAGCAGAAACACCATATTGCTCAAGTACCCCGTTTACTCACTTTTTTTGCTTGTATAGCTCACGAGGACAGGTGAGTCGCAAATTTGTTTTTCGAGTTTTTTTTGGACTATTTTATCACCACTTAAGTTAGGTCAATACAACAACCAAGTATCCTTAAAATTGGAATCCAACAGGAGCAGAAACACCACATTGGGCATTTACCCTGTTTACCAAGTTTTTTTGCTTGTAATAGCTGATAGGGACGGGTGAATCGCGAAGTTTTTTTTCGAGTGTTTTTTTGACAGTATTATCACAACTTAGGTTAGGTAAATACCATGGCCAAGCATCCATTAAATTGGAAGCAAAAACGAGCATCAACACTACATTGCGCTGGTACCCCGTTTACTCACTTTTTTTGCTTGTAATAGCTTACGGGGACTGGTGAATCACAAAGTTTTTTTTCTAGTGTATTTTTTACCATCTTATAACCACTTAGGTCAGGTAAAGACCAGAATATACCATCCATAAAATCGTAAGCAAAAATGAGCAGAAACACGACAATTCCCAAGTACCCCATTTACTCACTTTTTTTGCTTGTGATAGCTCACGGGGACGAGTGAGTCGCGAAGTATTTTTTTCGAGTGTTTCTTTGAACATCGTATCACCACTTAGGTTAGGTAAATGCCATGACACAATATCCTTAAAATCAGAAGCAAAAAAGAGCAGAAACACCACATTGGCCAGGTTCCCTATTTACTCAATTTTTTTTGCTTGCATTAGCTCACGCGGACGGGTGAATCGCGAAGTTTTTTTTCAAGTGTTTCTTTGAAATTTGTCTTACCAATTCGATTACGTACATACCATGACACACCATCCTTACAATCGGAAGCATATAGGAGCAGAAACACCACATTGCCCAGGTACCCTGTTTACTCACTTTTTTTTGCTTCTATAGCTCATGAGGGCAGTGAGTCGCAAAGTTTTTTTTGAGTTTTTTTTGTACCATTTTATCACCACTTAATTTAGGTAAATACCACAACCAAGCATCCTTAAAATTGGAATCAAACAAGAGCAGACACGCCATATTGTCCATATACCCCGTTTACTAAGTTTTTTTTGTTGTAATAGCTCACGGGGACGGGTGACTCGCGAAGTTTTTTTTTGAGTGTTTTTTTTACAATATTATCACAATTTACACTAGTTAAATACCACAACCAAGCATCCATAAAATCAAAAAGCAAAAACAATCATAAACACTACATTGTGTAGGTACCCCGTTTACTCACTTTTTTTGCTTGTAATAGCTCACAAGTTCTGGTGAATCGCAAAGTTTTTTTTCTAGTGTATTTTTTACCATCTTATCACCACTTAGGTCATGAAAAGACCACGACACACCATCCATAAAATTGAAAGCAAAAATGAGCTGAAACACGACGATTCCCGAGTTCCTCATTTACGTACTTTTTTTTCTTGTGATAGCTCACGGGGATGAGGGAATCGCGAAGTTTTTTTTTTCGTGTGTTTGTTTGACCATCATATCACCACTTAGGTTAGGTAAATTCCATGACACAACATCCTTAAAATCGGAAGCAAAAACGAGTAGAAACACCACAATGCCCAGATACCGCATTTTCTCACTTTTTTTGCTTGTAATAGCTCAAGGGGATAGGTGATTCGCGAAATTTGTTTTCGAGTATTTTTTTACCATCTTATCACCACTTAGGTTAGGTAAATACCATGACACACCATCCTTAAAATACCACAACCAACAATCCTTAAATCGAAAGCAAAAAAGAGTAGAAACACCACATTGGCCAAATTCCGCTTTTACTCAATTTGTTTGCTTGTATTAGCTCACGCAGGCTGGTGAATCGCAAAGTTTTTTTTCAATTGTTTTTTTGAAAATTTTATTTCCACTTCGATTACGTACATACCACGACATACAATCCTTACAATCGGAAGCAGAATGGAGTAGAAATACCACAGTGCCTAGGTACCCTGTTTACTCACTTTTTTTGCTTGTATAGCTCACGAGGACGGGTGAGTCGCAAATTTTTTTTTCAAGTGTTTTTTAGACCATTTTATCACCACTTAAGTTAAGTAAATTCCATGACCAAGCATCTTTAAAATTGGAATCAAACAAGAGCAGAAACACCACATTGGCCATTTACCCATTTACTAAGTGTTTTTGCTAGTAATCGCAAAGTTTTTTTTTCGATTGTTTTTTTTGAAAATCTTATCACAACTTAGGTTAGGTAAATACCATAACCAAGCATCCTTAAAATTGAAAGGATAATGGAGCAAGAACACCACATTGCGCAGGTACCTCGTTTACTCACTTTTTTTGCTTGTAATACCTCACGGGGAATGGTGAATTGCGAAGTTTTTCTTCAAGTGGTTTTTTGGCCATTTTATGACCACATAGGTTAGGTAAAACCACAACACACCATCCTTAAAATCGGAAGCAAGAACGAGTAGAAACACCACATGCCCGGGTACCCGTTTACTCACTTTTTTTTGCTTGTAATAGCTCACGGAGACCGGTGAATCAAGAAGTTTTTTTTATGAGTGTTTCTTTGACCATATTATCAGCACTTAGGTGATAAGATCTCAAAAATACACATCTACTTAGTGATTTATGGGGACAATTTGTGAGGAAATTGGGTTGAATCGTGGATTTTATTATTTTTTTTCATAATTGTCTTTTATGGGATCATGGGGTATATTTGTCTTTTCAGGTTTTCCATGAGAAAAAATGTAGCTCAGCTAAAAAATCATATCCTTGATGGATTGAGTAATGAGTAGAATCAAACAGATTGAGAATCGGAGTTGAATTGAAGAAGTTACGAAATTTTGAAGTTCAAAGGCTATTATGGATAAGCTCCAGGTTGAATGAGCTTTAGTATTCTGACTATAATGCGAGCTGTAGATGTTGGATTGATAAAAATAATAGACCGTTATAAATTTGATTCAAAGGGCTACATTTCATATGTTTACCATTTTCTCAGAATCGATCGTTATCTGGGTCAACATTGATTGGCTTTGAAGAACTGAGGAATTAGTCTGAATGTGAAGGGCAAAAGCACTTATGTCGCGGCATTGTGCCATGGCACAACCACGACAGAAGCCATTATGCTGCAGCACAGTACCACGACACAGCCACAACTTTGGGGTTTGTAATGTTCCATTTTTACATGGTTTTTAGGGTTTTTAGGACTGAATGAGTCCTAAACCGAATAGGAAAGTGGGATGTACACCCATACAACCCTAGAACTTGAAATAAAGTCTTTTTTTTTTAAGCTTTTATTAAGGATCTTTTGGGGAGGGGATTAGAGGAAGACTAACGGCTAGAGAGAAAAGCAGCAAATTTTCTAGAGATTTTGGAGAAATATTATAGAGAAGTTTTCTTTTGTTCTTCCTTAAACTCATGATTTTTGTTTTAATAAAGATATTTGTTTATTCTATATTTGCTATGAACTAAATTGTGTTCTAGGGCTAGATGTAGCCCAAATTTCCTAAGTATGTGATTGCATGATTTAAATTAATTCCATTGAGATTGTCCTAAGCTTTATTATTGTTTTTAATGCTTTTGATTCTAAAGGATCCTAGGATTGAATGAACTAATGAACTAGGTTGAGATCGAGAGATAAAACTTAGTTTGTCGTTGGTAATAGAGTCATAGGTTGAGCGAACGCTAGAGATAGGTTACCACGATCTGTGAGGTTTTGGTAGATTTCATAGAACGTAATGATCTCCAATTGCTTAAATTTGGTTAGAGATAATTCGGGTTAGTAATTAGGAGTTAATTCGATAATTGCTCGAGAGAGAGTTATTGGAAAGTTAGGGAATCTAACCTTTAGGAAGAGTTAATGGGATTAATGCAAGTCATCAACACATATGAGAAAGAATTGGTGTGAAGTCTATGCCCTATGTTGTTTTAATCTGAATTAAATTTCAAGTTATCGTGAGTGTGTTTTCATCAATTCGTTTGTTTAAATTTAGTTGTTTGTTTTAGTTTACATTTCTCTTAATCAAAAGTTAAATTAGTCAAATAGTGATACGATAGGTTAATTGGTACTTGGTAATATAATTCCCTTGGGTACAATATCTGGACTTTTTCATTATATTACTTGTACGATTCCGTACACTTGCAGATTCTCACAGCATTAGGTTAGGTAAATACATCGACACAACATCCTTAAAATTGGAAGCAAAAACAAGTAGAAACAACACATTGCCCAGGTACCCCGTTTACTCCATTTTTTTCTTGTAATAGCTCAAGAAGACAGGTGAGTCGCAAAGTTTTTTTTCGAGTGTTTTTTTACCATCTTATAACCAATTAGGTTAGGTAAATACCATGACAAACCATCCTTCAAATTGGTAGCCAAAATGAGCAGAAACACCACTTTGCCGATGTACCCATTTTACTCACGTTTTTTGCTTGTAATAGCTTACGGGGTTTGGTGAATCGCGAAGTTTTTTTTCAAGTTTTTTTTTTTTGACCAACTTATCACCACTTAGGTTAGGTCAAGAACACGACACACCATCCTTAAAATTGAAGTAAAAACAAGCAGAAACACCACATTGCCCAGGTACCCCGTTTAATCAATTGTTTTTTGCTTGTAATAGCTCACGGGGACGGGTGAATTGCAAAGTTTTTTTTCAAGTGTTTTTTTGACCATATTATCACCACTTAGGTTAGGTAAAGACCACGACACACCATCCTTAAAATCAGAAGCAAAAACGGGCAGAAACACCACGTTGCCCAGGTACCTCGTTTACTCACTTTTTTTTTCTTGTAATAGCTCATGGGGACCGGTGAATAGCGATGTTTTTTTTTTCGAGTGATTTTTTTACCATCTTATCACAACTTAGGTTTATGAAAAAATCAAGACACACCATCCTTAAAATCGGAAGCAAAAAAGAGCAGAAACACGATATTGGCCAAGTATCCGGTTTACTCAGGTTTTTCCTTGTAATAGATCACAAGGACAAGTGAATCGCGAAGTTTTTTTTCAACTTTTTTTGTTTTCATCTTCTCAGAACTCAGGTTAGGTAAATACCATGACCAAGAAACCTTAAAATCATAAGCAAAAACGAACAGAAACACAACATTGCCAAGGTACCCCTTTACTCACTTTTTTTTTTTTTTTTTTTTGTAATAGCTCAAGGAGAATGGTAGATCGCGAAGTTTTTTTTTTTACTGATTTTTTTACCATTATATCACAACTTAGGTTAGGTAAATACCACGACACACCATCCTTTAAATTAGAAAAAAAAAAAAAACAAGAATAAACACCACATTGCCTGGGTACCCTATTTACTCACTTTTTTTGCTTGTAGTAGCTCACGGGGACGAGTGAATCGCGAAGTTTTTTTTTCGAGTGTTTCTTTTACCATCTTATCACCCCTTAGCTTAGGTAAATACCATGACACAAATTTTTTAATATCAAAAGCAGAAACGAGTAGAAACGCCACATGTCCCAAGTACCCCGTTTACTCTATTTTTTTTGCTTGTAATAGCTCCCGGGGACGGGTGAGTCGCAAAATTTTTTTTCGAGTGTTTTTTAACCAGCTTATCACCACTTAGGTTAGGTAAATACCATGACACGCCATTCTTAATATGGGAAGCAAAAATGAGCAGAAACAGCACATTGCACAAGTGCCGTGTTTATTTACTTTTTTTGCTTGTTTTATCTCATGGGGACTGGTGAATCGCAAATTTTTTTTTCGAGTTTTCTTTTTACCACCTTATTACCACTTAGGCTAGATAAATACCATGACACACCATTCTTTAAATGAGTAGCAAAAACGAGCAGAAACACCACATTGCCCATGTACCTCGTTTACTCACTTTTTTGGTTTGTAATAGCTCACAGGGATGGGTTAATCAAAAAGTTGATTTCGAGTGATTTTTTGACCATCTTATCCAAAATTAGGTTAGGAAAAGACCAGGACACAATATCCTTAAAATTGGAAGCAAAAAAGAGCAGAAACACCACATTGGCCAAGTACCCCGTTTATTAGGTTTTTCCTTGTAATAGCTCACGGGGAAGGGTGAATCGCGAAGTTTTTTTCAAGTGTTTTTTGGACCATTTTATCACCACTTAGGTTAGGTAAATACCATGACCAAGCATCCTTAAAATTGGAAGCAAAAACGAGCATAAACATGTAATGCCCGTATCCAAATGCCAAAAAGGTACGTGAGATTTCATATTTCATTTCTATACCCTTAGTATTAGTTATTTGAAAGTACTTTAAAAGAAATAAAGAGAAATAAGCATAAATCTTCACTAGGGGTAAAATGGTCTTTTCACATGGAATTTGAAGAA
>WYDK02037984.1:0-18171 GCA_009867345.2 Toxicodendron radicans | reverse complement strand
AATACAAACCTTAGGGTCATATGAGAGTATGAGAAGAATACATAGACATATGGGTGCTTCCTTGTACTATTGCTAACCAACCGAGTCTTAATATGTTTCTTGAGTATAGATCTGCATAGCTGTATGTTAGATTTAAGCTTAGGAAGCAAGCTTGTAGAATGTTCGAGTGAGCAGTATAAGATTCTAGGTGTTTGGATCGAGTAAAATGTCATGTTGAGTTAGGCTATAACATTTTTCACAGCATTACAATAGGTTGGATTTTATTCAAATCTGACTTGCCATTATCTGATTACTGATATCTTTGCCATCTTTACTTTGTTTATTTAGAATTCACACTTAGGTTTATTTTAGTTGATTAGCCATTTCATTATAGTTTATTTCAATTTAACATTATACTTTTCTATTACTATTACTATTGCTAGAGCATTTATCTGAGACTAACTAATTCACAATCCTCGTGGGAACGATACTCGATTCGTAGGAATCTATATTACTTATTGACCACGTATACTTGCGTGAGTGTTGTTTGTTTACATATACATCTTCGACATACAACAAGTTTTTGGAGCCGTTGTCGAGGATTGTGCCAAACTTAGTTAGTTTTCATATTGTTGCTCATTTAATTTTTTTTTTTTGCATTTTATTTTACTTTTTGCTTGTCTTCTTTCCAGATTTGATGGTGTATGGTTTATGAACCTGTCAATTGCAAAAGCAATACTTTTTTTTTATCCTGAACCAGAGAGAACCCATCACACTAGATTGAGAGAATTAAAAGCTAATCAAAAAGCCTATATACCTGTCGAAATGGAGAACAAAGCAGTTCAAAATCAATAAGTGATAGATGAGAGGGACAGGGCTATTGGAGATTTTGATACACCTCTGATCAATCAGTTCACCCCAAACATCCTCAGACCTGAGTTTCCAGCTCAATAATTTGAATTAAAGCCCGTGATGTTCCAGATGTTACAAACAATGGGTCAGTTTGGGGGTTTAGTTACTAAAGACCCACATCTACATTTGAAGTTGTTCATGGAAGTCAGCAATTCTTTCAAGATGCCAAGAGTTTCTGAAGAAATTCTGAGGCTCAAGTTGTTCACATACTCATTGCGAGATAGAGCTCGTGTTTGGCTTAATTTGTTACCACCAAATTCAGTCTTGGATTGGAATGACTTGTTACACAAATTTCTTTTGAAGTACTTTCCACCTCAAAAGAAAGGAAAGCTTTGAAATGATATTACCTCATTCCAACAATTTGAAGATGAGACGTTGCATGAAACTTGGGAAAGATTCAAAGAGTTACTGAGGAATGTACTAATCATGGGATACCTTGTTGGATTCAGATAAAGACCTTTTATAATGGATTAAATACGCAGATGCGAATGCTGGTTGATGCGTCAGCAACTAGTGCACTGTTATCCAGGTCATACAATGAAGCATATGAGATCTTGGAAAGGATTTCTACTAATAATTATCAATGGCCAGCAGCTAGGGTAGGGATTGCAAGAAGAATAGTGGCTGGAGTTATGGAAATGGATGCAATCACGTCATTATCTACTCAAGTAGTTTCCTTAACTAACTTAGTTAAGAACATGAGTGTTCATGCGTCAGCATTATGACCAACAATGGGTAGTTCAACAGGTCATCTAGAAGTGGTATCTTGAGTATTCTGTGGTGAAGGACACCTGTATGGAAATTATCCCAACAACCGTGCATCTATGTGTTTTGTGAGTAATCAGAATAGGGGAAACAATCATTATTCTAATACTTACAATTCGGGTTGGAGAAAGTACCCAAATTTCTCTTGGAACAATCAATGAAGAGGTGTTTCATCATCCAATCAGCAGAGGCCTATGCAACCACCATGATTTCATCAGCAAATACAGCCAAGAAATGATCCTTTAGAGAACAAAATCAACTCATTGGAGACCCTCATGAGAGATTTCATGGCTAAGAGTGATTCCATCATGAAGAATCAATCTACTTTGATTCAAAGCCAAGGTGCCTCATTGAAGAGTTTGGAGAACTAGATGGAACAACTTGCATTGGCAGTCCATACAAGACCACAAGGTTCCTTCCCAAGTAATACCGAAATCCAAGGGAAAGAAATGAACAATTCTAAGCCATTCAATTGATAAATGGAAGGGAAGTACAAATTCCAAGGATAATGCATGAACAAGAACAACTCTCAGTTAAATCTCAGTCAACTGAAGTATATCTTGAAGTGCAAGAGGCAGTAGAGAAGTCAAAGAAGAAAACTGCAAATGTTGACAATGATATGCCAGCACAGACCAGCATTGAGAAGTAGCAGTCTGTGAAACTTTCTCCACCATACCCTCAAAGGCTTCAAAAGCAGAATCAAGACAAGCAATTCAACAAATTTCTTGAAGTTTTGAAGTAGCTCCACATCAACATTTCACTTGTTGAAGCTTTGGAACAAATGTCCAACTATGTCAAGTTTATGAAAGATAATTTGTCGAAGAATAGGAAGATGAGTGAGTTTGAGACAGTAGCAATGACCAAGGAGTGTAGTTCTATTTTGTAAAACAAACTTCCACAAAAGCTGAAGGATCCTGGAAGTTTCACATTACCATGTTCGATTCAAAATACCTATTGTGGAATGGCATTATGTTACTTGGGGGCTAGTATCAATTTAATGCCTTTTTCTTTGTTTAAGAAGCTTGGAATTGATGAAGCAAGGCCAACAACAGTAACTTTACAACTTGCTGATCATTCATTTGTTCATCCAGAAGGCAAGACTGAAGATGTATTGGTGAGGGTGGAAAAATTCATTTTCCACGTGGACTTCATCATCTTGGACTATGAAGTTGATTGTGAAGTGCCTATAATTTTGGCTACACCATTCCTAGCCACAGGGAAGCCATTAATTGATGTTTAGAAAGGAGAACTCACTATAAGAGTCAATGATCAGGAGGTTACTTTTAGAGTTTTAGATGCAATGAAGTTCCCTAATGACTCAAAAGAATGGTCTGCTGTGGGTATTATAGACAACATAGTTATGAAGGAAATGGAAAAATTTTGCAGTAGTTGGGTTGATGATGTTGAGTGTATAGTTTTGAATTTGAGCTCAATAATGGAGAGGAAGATAGTATGAATGTAGCTGAACTACAAGAGAACTCAAGGTTTAGTAGATATGGGCAAAAGTTTCAACTTCTAGATCATGGTGAAAAGGATTTGAAGCCTATCAAGTCATCTATCAAATAACCCTTGGTGTTGGAGCAGAAGCCACTGCCTAGTCATCTTAAGTATGCATATCTTGGGGAAGGAGACATTTTTCCTATTATTATCTCCTCCTCACTTTCTGAAGACAGAGAACAACAACTGCTAAAAGTACTCAAGCAACATAAGAAAGCTTTTGGGTGGAGTATTGCCAATATCAAGGGAATTAGCCCTTCGATTTGTATGCACAAAATATTGCTTAAAGATAATTGTTGCAGTGTTGTTGAGCACCAAAGAAGACTCAATTCAATCATGAAAGAGGTTGTGAAGAAAGAAATTTTGAAATGGTTGGATGTGGGGATAATTTATCCAGTTTCAAATAGTGAATGGGTGAGCCTTTTTCAATGTGTCCCCAAGAAAGGCAGGATGACAGTAGTCAAGAATCAAAATGAAGAATTAATATCCACAAGAACTATTACTGGTTGGAGGATTTTCATGGATTATAGAAAACCCAACAAAGCCACAAGAAAGGATCACTTTCCTTTACCATTCATTGATCAAATGCTTGACAAGTTAGCTAGAAAAGAGTTTTATTGCTTCTTAGATGGATATTCGGGATATAATCAGATTGCAATTGCACCATAGGATCAGCCCAAGACAACATTCACTTGCCCCTATGGTACTTTTGCTTTTAGAAGGATGCCTTTTGGATTGTGTAATGCGCCAGCAACCTTCCAACGCTGCATGATGTCTATATTTTCTGATTTAGTAGAGGATTGCATGGAAATTTTTATAGATGAATTCTCTGTGTTTGGTGACTCTTTTGAAGCCTGTTTGTAGAGTTTGGAAAGGGTACTGAAGAAATGTGAAGAGACTAATTTAGTATTAAATTGGGAGAAGTGTCATTTCATGGTACAAGAAGACATAGTTTTAGGCCATAAATTCTCATTAAGGGGGATTGAGGTGGATAGAGCTAAAGTGGATGTTATTAAGCAGTTGCCTCCTCCTTCAAATGTAAAGAAAATTAGAAGTTTCTTGGGTCATGTAGGGTTTTATAAGAGATTTATAAAGGACTTTTCGAAAATTGCCAAACCTTTGTGTTCCTTACTTGAGCATGACAAGAAATTTGAGTTCACCAAGGAATGTCATGTTGCTTTTTAAACATTAAAGAAAGCCTTAGTTTCAACACCTGTAATTGTAGCTCTTAATTGGTCCTTGCCATTTGAGCTTATGTGCGATGCAAGTGACTATGTTGTTGGAGCTGTGCTGGGGCAGATGAGAGGTAGGATTTTTCACCCTATTTACTATGCAAGTAAAACCTTGTGTGATGCACATCTCAACTACACCACAACTAAGAAAGAATTACTTGTTGTGGTTTTTGCATTTGATAAGTTTAGAGCCTACCTTATAAGGACCAAAGTGGTGGTTCACACTGATCATTCGGCCATCAAATACTTGGTTTCAAAGAAATATTCAAAACCAAGGCTTATAAGGTGGATTCTACTTTTTCAAGAATTCAATTTGGAGATTGTTGATCGCAAAAGTTGTGAAAACCAAGTTGCAGACCACCTTTCACGACTTTAAAATGAAGAGTTTACTCAAGGCAATGTGGCAATTAAAGATGTATTTCCTAATGAGCAAATACTTGCAATGAATCATCAAGAATGCCCATGGTTCACGAAATTTGCTAATTACTTGGCATGTGGCATTCTACCTCTTGACCTTTCCAAGCAGCAATTGAAGAGATTTTTGCATGAAGTTAGATTTTACTTCTGGGATGACCCATATTTATACAAGCAAGGGGCTGATCAAATTTTGAGAAGATGTATCTCTAGTGAAGAATGCGTCAGCATACTGCAGCAGTGTCATGTAACACCTTATGGTGGTCATTTTGGTGGGTCAAGAACAGTAGCAAAAGTCCTTCAATTTGGGTTTTTTTGGCCTACTCTCTTCAAGGATGCTCAAGAGTTTTCCAAATTATGTAATCGTTGTCAAAGGATGGGTAATATTTTCATAAAGCATGAGATGCCTTTAACCGACATTCTTAAGGTAGAACTTTTTTATGTGTGGGGGATTGATTTCATGGGACCATTTCCCCCTTCTTTTAGCATGAATTATATACTGGTGGTAGTTGATTATGTATCCAAGTGGGTGGAAGCTCAAGCTTGTTCTACAAATGATGCCAAGGTGGTTGTCAAGTTTTTGCAAAAGAACATTTTCACTAGGTTTGGAACTCCAAGATGCCTTATTAGTGATGAAGGCACACATTTTATGAATCGATTAGTGAGTTATTTGCTTAATAAATATGGAGTTAAGCATAAGATAGTCATTGCCTACCATCCACAGACCAATGGTCAAGCTGAAATCTCAAATAGGGAAATCAAACAAATCTTGGAGAAATCAGTTTGTCCTAATCGAAAGGACTTGTCTTTAAAGCTGGATAAAGCGTTGTAGGTACACCGAATAACATTCAAGACTCCTCTAGGCATGTCACCTTATAGGTTGGTTTTTGGCAAGGCTTGCCACTTACCTTTGGAGCTGGAACACCATGCTTATTAGGTCATCAGAAAGCTAAACATTAACCTACAAGAAGCTGGGGATAGGAGGAAAATGAAATTGCTTGAGCTTGAGGAACTTTGGCAATTCACTTATGAAAATGCCAAGTTGTACAAGGAAAAAGTCAAGAAATGGCATGATCAGAAAATCCATAAGAGAGAATTCTTTCCAGGCCAATACGTGTTGCTTTATAACTCCAGACTCAAGCTCTTCCCAGAAAAATTGAAATCAAGATGGTCAGGACCTTTTAAAGTGGTTAAGGTTTATCCTTATGGTGCGGTTGATTTAGTTAATGAGAAGACCAATGAAGAATTTAAGGTGAATGGTCAGAGATTGAAGTACTACTGGGGATTAGAATTAAATAGAGAAGGAGTAGGAATTTCGCTCAACCATCAGAATTGAGCAATGGCAAAGTCAGGCTGATGACTTAAAACCAAGCGCTCTTGGGAGGCAACCCAAGCTTTTTGCCTTTATTTTATTTTGATTTTTTATTTGTAAATACTTGTTTTTATGGCTTATTCTGTTTTTAATATTTTTAGTATGTTTTTCTTTTTGTTTTATGTTTTCAGGAATGAAGAACAATCTTGTGTTTGGAATCAATTTTTGGGTTGTGTGAGAGCTTCTGTCCTATTGTTGGTGGAAATGCAACAGCATCTCAGATAGCATAGAGTGCATCTTTTTACCAAGTGTAAAAACCCTAATCCATGTCAGCAGAACACTAGGGTTTTGTACTAACCTACAAAATAGGACTTTGGTCCTCTTGTGCCACATCTGTTACTTTCTTCTTCACATTTTCACGCATACAAACCCTTGCATCCGATTTTCACTCTCCAACAATCACCACTCTCCACTCTCCACTCTCCACTCTCCACTCTCCACTTTCCATACTTTTTCTCCTCACGTTTTCACTATCATTCCGTCCCACTACTCCATTATTTTACTCCACTCCACTCGCCAAGCCCCATCCCAACCTATATTACTCCTTTTCCCCTCCTCTGCACCAGCACATTCCCCTTTTACAACTTCTCCATTTTGCCAAGCCTCATCAAAATGCCGAAGAAATTTGTACCAAAGAATCCTCTCATTCATGCCACACAAAAGAAATTCATGTCTGTTGAAGCCAAACAGAAGTTTAATGAGGTGATTCGCACAAAGGAGTTGTTGCTGGAAAAGGGTTTTATTTTCACAAAAGATGCAAATATAGGTCTACCCCCATATATTTTTGAAGTGCTCCAGCAGAGGCAATGGCAGCAGTTCACTGCCCATCCAATTCATCCTATTGTCCCTTTGGTTAAAGAGTTCTACTCCAACATCACTGCCATTGACCAAGAGACAGACCAAGTTCGTGGGGTAGACATTGCCCTAACCTCGAAGACATTCAATGATGTGTTTGAATTGAAAGATAAGCGAGACGAATTTTCTACACTAGTAGAGGAGTCTTCTGACGAGCTGCTGCAAGAAGTGCTCAACGTCACAACCGTGCCTGGCACTATCTGGAAGGTGACGAATCAGAATACTAAAATGGTAAAATGGCAAAACGCAATCTTTTCTTGACTGTTGCAAAGGTGTGGTGTCATTTTCTTAAAAATAGGATCATGCCCACCACGCATGATACTACTGTGTCTATAGATAGCATGATTTTTCTTTATTGCATTTTGACCAGGAAAAAGATTAATTTGGGTAACATTCTGGTAAAGCAAGTGTGTTATGCGGCCATGAAAGGCCCAGGGAAGCTTTTCTTCTCATCCCTAGTCACGTTTGTGTGTAAACATGTAGGGGTGCCCTATAAGGAGTCGAAAGAAATTATTTTGAAGAAAAGGGCATTTACCAATTATCTTATTGATAAGGTTTTCGATGATGTGGATTCGGGCGTACCTAAAGTGGGCCAATCTTCTCAACCCAATTCTAGTGCGCTAACAGGCAACAACACTTCTGGTTTGGCTCAAGCATTGCCATTGTTTGATCAGTTGATGTCAACAATGGAATTTTTGGAACAACAGCAGATGACCTTTTGGAAGTACATGGAAGGCAGTGATGCAGCTCTGAAGAAAGCATTATGGCCAATTTCACAAAGCCATTCCCTCGCTTCCTAACTTTTCCCAATGAACTCCTCAAGCACCTGCCTCTTCGGAAATAGAGAGTGATGATGTGCCATTAGCCAAGATGAAGGCAGGCAAAAGCAAAGGCAAAAGACTATAGTTGAGGAACCTAGTAGTGAGCCAACAATTCCTTCAGCTGAGACTACATCAGCATTTCCACCAAATGTCGATCAACCTGAGGGCATTGGAGGAGTGGCCCCAGAGATGCAGACTAAAGATAAGCAACTGGTTGATGCTCAACTTTTTGTAGATGAGTATTTGACTTCTCTTGGGTTTCCACTGCTCATACTCAGGCACCAGCAATGGAAGCACCAACTGAACCACTAGCTGCAACAGACGCAGCAAAGACAACAGTAGTGCCTCATCAGGACAAACAAGCAGATCCTATTGTTCCTAAAACAGAAGCTGAGACAGGAGAAGAAACCCCTAAAGTGGTTAGCAAGGGCAGTGAAACTGCCAAGGGCAAAGACTTTTCTTCTTCGGATGAGCTCTTTTCAAAGATCAAGAAGAGAAAGAGGGGTGCATCATCAAGTGGAGATTTGATTTTACAGCCCCAAAGATCTGCAAGAAATATAAGCAAATGAGGGAGTTCTTCCTCATTTTTCTTTGTTGTTTTATGTTTTGAATCTTCTGTTGGTTGTTGCTTTTTTTTTCTTGTTCTTAATTGTTTTTTTGTGAGGACACAACAACCTTCAAGTTTGGGGGTGTGTTGGTGTATGTTTGTTTAGTTTTATGTTGTTATTTTTGCAAGTCTTGTATTGTTTTGTGTGTAGAAAGATGGTGGGAATATTATTGTTTTGCCCTTATTGTTTCTTGAAAACCCAATGATGCTTAGTGATGCTGCCGCAAGCGTAGGTCTGTTTTTATTGAAAAAAAGTAAGTGCATACATGAGAACTGAGTATTGTATTGGTAAGCCTCTGAGGTATTTTAGTCAATAGAGAGGGCTTAGGAACCAAATCTGAAGTTTGATAAACCTTAGAAATGAGACTCAAGTAGCCAAGTCTTAGGGGAGGTTGAAAGGATAGCTATTAAAAATGTAGGTATCAAGCTCTTAGGGGGGGAAGACTTTAATGTTAGCTTTGTGATGTGTATTTTATGTTTGAATAAGCTTTGAAACACTTCAATGTTCTGTGCAACTAAGTATCCAGAAGTGCCCATGAACCCTATGGTGTATCAACTATTGTAGAAAAGTTGTGCAGAATAAAAGTGTGTTATGCCAAGTGCTGAGGCATAATTTGCAGTAATTTGAAGCAGTTCATAGCTAAGTATCCAGAAGTGCCCATGAACCCCATGGTGTATCGAATGTGTAGAAAAGTTGTGAATCTGTGTAAAACTTTCATAAGGCAGTGTGTTTACTAGTATTTAAAAAAAACAATAAAGTTTAGTTGAATAAAAGTCTTTCAACAGAACCCCTAATCTTTGTTGAGATGGCATGTGTGCAATGGCATTTCCTTGGCCTATTCCTTTGTATTTGTTTGCTTGTATTTTATGGATAAGGAATTGAAAATTTAGTGATGGTTCCATGCAATTAGCTCAAGGATCTTATATTGACAGTCCTCATGTGGTAATTGTGATCAGGATGTATGTTAGAAATCATTTGATTGGTTGCTATGCTTTGATACTGAAAGCTAAGAGTGATTAAAGTGGCAGCATAGGGTAAAGCATTAGTGTTTCTATGATTTCTCTTCATGTGTCTTTAATTTTTGCACGTATAGTTTAGTTTTCATTGCTTTAGGACAAGAGAAGTTCTAAGTTTGGGGGTGTGATAACTCTTGTAAATAGAGTTATCATTTTCCTAATTTGGAGCATTTGGAGCATTTGGAAGCGTTCTATGTCTATTTTAGTTATTTTACTTAAGTTTAGTTTAACATTTTACAACATTGTCAATTTAGAGTTTGATTGTGTTTAAAAATGAAAATGCATATTATTCTGCTCTATTTTGGCTTCATTTAGGTTTAGTTTCTTTAATTGTTTCTATACGGTTCAAAATCCAATAGCTTGTACAAGGAATTAAAATGCATAACTTGAAGATTTGTGCGGTTGACTATGCAGCAAAGAATGTTGGCGTATAAAGCAACAGGTCAGCATATCTGAAAAGGTGATCTTTTGCGCATGTGGTCTTGCCATTGTGCTGAGCTGGCCCGAAAAGGACAATTACTTTTTCCGTGTTAACAGTGAGAGAATGTACAATAACGTGGCTGTGAGGAATGATTTATCATGGTATTTGGTCATGTGTCACAAGATGCCCTACATTCTCTCATATTTAAGCAAAATGGAAAGAGTAAAGAGGAGGTTTTCTTCCTCAGAGTGAGTGACGGCTATAGAGAGCATTATCCAGACGAGAAAGAGCAGAGAATCATCAAGGAAGAAAGAGCCATTGACGGGGAAGAGAGAGATCCTTCCAAGAGATATTCCTTTACCTTTTTCTTGTATTTTGTGTTCTTTATTCCAATGAACTTCATGGTTGTAATTTTTACTCTGATTTACTCTCATTTCAGTATGAACTAACTTTCTTTAAGTTGGGTTTGAGTATTTGAACTCCTATTGTAATGCTCATTTTTATTCATTAATATAGTTTATGATGTTGGTGTTTTACTTTAATCAAATGTGTGCGAAGTGTTGCAATTGTGAGTTGGTCGTTCAATATCTTTTATTTACTTGTTAATGGATGTTGAGAAGGTCTGTTAATAAGAGAAATCATTTGATTAATACGAACCTTAGGGTCATATAAGAGTATGAGAAGAATATATAGACATATGGGTGTTTCCTTGTACTATTGCTAACAAATCGAGTCTTAATACGTTTCTTAAGTCCAGATCTGCATAGATGTATGTTAGATTTAAGCTTAGGAAACAAGCTTATAGAATGTTCGAGTGAGCAATACAAGATTCTAGGTGTTTGGATCCAGTAAAATGTCATGCTGAGTTAGGCTATAACATTTTTCACAGCATTACAATAGGAGGGATTTTATTCAAATCTGACTTGCCATTATCTGATTATTGATATCTCTACCATTTTTACTCTGTTGATTTAGAATTTACACTTAGGTTTATTTTAGTTGATTAGCCATTTCATTATAGTTTATTTCAGTTTAACATTATACTTTTCTATTACTATTACTATTGCTAAAGCATTGATCTGAGACTAACTAGTTCACAATCCTCGTGGGAACGATACTCGATTCTTAGGAATCTATGTTACTTGTTGACCAAGTATACTTGCGTGAGTGTTGTTTGTTTACATATACATCTTCGACATACAACAATCTCTTCATATCAGTAGCGGACAAAGAAATATTTCAACTTAAAAGTGAGAAACTGTGATTTTGAGAAGGGGGATCTCGTTTTGAGAAAGATTGTGCTAACAGCGAAGGACTCGAGCTGAGGGGCACTTTGCAATACTCTCTCTAGCTATGTATTCTTAAGGCAAAATATGTTAAAATATAATATAAGTTAATTAAATCATAATTAGGTTGTCTATAAAATATGTTTATAAACTTAAGTAATATGCGAGCGGAAATTTTCTTTCTTATTTAAATTGTAACATATAAAATATTTACATAGATATCTACATAAACTTTTCTCAGAATACGTATATATCCAAAATAAGATGTCTCAACAGTGGCCCAAGAAGTTGTCTCGCCTGTCGACTCCCATCCGATTGCACATCACTTATTACCTACAAAAACATTAAAAGTAATGGAGTGAGCACTAATTGCTCAGTAAGTAAACCATTCTATGCTACTTTCTTATCTCCGTTAACTAATTCTTCTCTCTTTCTATCCTTCTTATAGTTCAACTGTTTCTCAACGTGCATACAACGTACATAATACTAAATACACATATATACACATAACACTCTATCAATGCATGATATGAGATTCTATCAATGTACTTAATAATATTCATGAGCAAGGTAATAAATAATTTTATTTTCTTCTTATATTCTTTCTTTCTCTTCTCATTCTTTATTTCTATTATTTCTTTCTTTCTTTCTTTCTTTGTATTCCTTCTTTCTTTCTTATTCTTTTGCCAATCGGACTAGGTTGAGGCATATATTCGGAACCTTTGGCCATGTGAGCAAAAATTCTGAATTCTTTCTAGATACAGTTCTTATCCGCATGCACTCTAACGAATTGTAAAAATTTATTTCTTCTCTATTGCCGCTCACTTAAGGCAACGTGCATGTAGGCTATTCTTTCTCTAGGCCACCACTCAACTAACGCAACGACGCTCACAGGTTCCCCATTGCAACAACCTTCTCTTTACATTCTTAATAATATTTATAAATTATTAGAATGTTATAACTTCTTTAATTCTTTGATTATCTTGCTCATGCATTAATGCACATGTAATATGCATTTTGTTTTCTTTCTCTTTTCTTTTATTCTCATTAACAATTCAATTTGTATAAGGCTTAGGCTTATATGCATGATGTGCATGATAAGCAATAATTATGCATAACTAAATCATTTCTCTATTTCTCTTTCTATTCTTAACCATATAAATATGGTGCACTAATATGGCATACTATCAATTCATTTCTACATTCTACTACTCTTATACCAAACATACATGCCATATCTCAAATCTATATACTTAAACACTTTAATCCACACTTTTCTAAACCATAAACAACACATTCTCATTATGGTTTAATATGCACAAGGATGGGCACTATATTACTCATATCAACATCAAAGTGCAAGTAATTATAATCTTATGTTTCTTATCCATTTATTATACTTAACATGCAATGTTTATGCCAACTCAAAGTATTTCTCATCAATATGCATTAAGCGAACTCAACTTCATAATAATGCATAAACACACTTCTTTGCCAACAATATTCTTTCTCAACTTCTCTCATCAATTCTACTTTCCCAATATCATAAGCACGAACACACAATCAATATCCAATCATTTCTCATCAACCAAACCAACTATTACATAATGGTCCAACCTTACTACTCTTGGCTGAATTTCAACACTTCATAAACATCACAAATTCTCATCATCTCATCACAATACGCATGCACATAACATCATATAAACAATCAAAACACAATAAGGGCTACAATTAACCTTGGCCGATTTTTACCCTTCATGTTTCCATCACAAACCTCAACTTCTCACCCAATAAAATTACATATTCATACTCTCCATATCAAGCTTAACACTTATACATCATTCTTAATCAATCAAACATTCAATAATCAACACTTTCTCATAACACAACTTAAGGTAAAACTTGATAATTTAAATCCTTTATAACTCCAAATACGATTTACTTACCTTGATTAACACCACTTTTTAGCTATCAAACTCCTTTGAACCAAGTATTTATCTTCTTCAATCTAAAACATGCAAGAACTCAAAGAATTTAAACTTTAAAGCATTAAAAACACATTTATAAACTTAATTCTCACCTTAGAACACCTTAGGAATAAAAGCCCTAATTTTTATTCACCTTTTTCCCTTGAATTTCTATGAAAATTGGAGAGAAAATGGGAGGAGTATGTTGGTTATAGCAAGAAGAAATGACTAGGGTTCTAGCACTTTCTTGCTTATATATAAAAAAATTTATATATAGTTTCCCATTTTACCCTTTACCTTCGTGATATTTACAACTTTTCCACTTGTGCTTTTACCTGAATGCCCTCATTTTCAATATATTCTTCACCTTATATACTTTCATTTCATTCCCCTTTTTTTCTTCTAATTCCATGTGAAAACACCATTTTACCCCTAGTGAAAATTTAATAAGAATTTCTACAATTTCTTTTAAGGCAATTCCAAAGGAATATTACTAAGGGTATGGGAATGAAATATATAATTTTACATACCTTGGCATGGGCATTACACACTTGGACCAAAGTGGGAAGGTCCCTTTTGAGTTTCTGAAAACATCGCGCCAGGAACTTTCCATTTGGAGTACTTAAATGGAACAACGGTCTTGTGGGCATAGAACGATGAGCATCTTCGGAGGTATTATCAATAGTCAGGCTAAATGTAATTTTATTTGTACTTAGACAATTTTCAATTTTCTTATTTCAATAAAGTGTATTATTCATTAGCCCGACATGTGTGATGAAATTGTATTAAATTATAGTTACAAAAAATTTATGCATTAAACTCGAAGTTAGAAGCCTTACAGGCGACCAAATTTCAATTACGCCAAAAGTCGATCTTGATGGGTTGAAGCCCATGACCCGGTGATAATCACCTCAAAAGATGAATCAAGAAAAGCACGCCAAGGGGGAATCAAAGAAACTTCAGCGATCAAGACTTGAGTTGGGCAATTAACCCTAACTCAAAGTCCTTGCAAGTTAAAAGATCCCTTTATTACTTGGAAAATTCTTGGGAAAATCAGGGAAAAGGTACAATTCAAGAGTAAATCCAAAAAGGAATGATTCCAACTTCGTAAATGAAAAAACAATAGTTCAAAATAAAGAAAGATCGATTTCATTAATTGAAATGTTTATACAAGGCAAGAAATAAAACAAGTGAACAATCATTCAGCATGTGGGTCAGGAATAGTGGTGATGTCGGGATCAATAGTGGGCCTAGGAGCTTTGGTTTGCTCCTCCAAACTCACATCTTTCGCTTGCTCGTCCGCGAGCACTTTTTCCTTATCTTCATCGTTTGTGTCATCACTGTCAATATCGGACTCAAAACCACTGGGATAAACAAACTCCTGTCTAGCAGCCTCAACCTTAGCCTTAACACCTCAGTTCAATACTCTTCAAGAATAAATGAGAAGTTGTGGTTAAGGTCGTTCTGCCACATAAGGGTGACAAGGTTAACCGAAAGTTCCCAGGTCTCGATATCACCATCCTTATTCGCCTGTTTGAGATCGTCCTTTAGCATAACGGCCTCAGCTTACGCTTCATCAACGTCTGCCCATGCATTTGTCAGTTGCATCTCATTTTGTGACAGCCTCTTCGATAGATCTGCTATTTTGGTCTACGCAGTGGAGAGTTTGATGGCTAACTTTATGTGGGCCTCGCTTAACTTATCCCGTTCAGAAGCTAGCTCATTCTTGGATTTCTCTGATTGAGAGAGCTTATCAGCAAACTTACTCTCTTTGAGAGCTATGTTATCTTGAGCAGTTTTAAGCCCCGCCAGCTCACCCTTCAAAGCCTTGACCGCCTTCTGCAAAGTGTGAGCTTTCTCCACTGCTCGTCTTTTGTGTTCACGGCAAACTCGATAATTTTTCTGCATTTTCAAAGACATCGTAGCTGTCCTGGCAGACCTATTGGACCATGGTACACGCCTGAAATAGGAAAAACCAGTACGAGAAAACGAAGAAAAAGTTGGGGGAGTGGAATCATCGCCCTCTTTTATAGTGTTGAAAATTAGGCAGGAGTTAATCTTGATTGTCCCTTTGGTGAGCAATGTCAACCCTTGATTCATCTGGCGATCTAGTCCGTTCAAAGATTACACGTGGCGACGATCTGTGAGGATCATGTAACGATCGAATTAAGCCATCATTATCGCTGACAAAACAGCGCACTAATTACACGTGTGGTCAGCTGTAAAAGTGAGACATGCGTCAGATAATAACTGACACACACGGTGGCATTAAATGCCTGACATGCTAGCTCAACAGTTGCAGGAATTTGGCAATTCAAATTCTGAGAATAAAACGACCATTATGTGTAAGAACTAGTGAACTCAAGAACTTTAATTTTTGAAGCTCGACACGACCTCCAAATACTGGGGGGCAGTTGTTGATAGGGAATGACGTTGTGTAAACGTAGCGGAAAAAAAAATTAACAATAATAACACACAACAATCCCAAAGACCCTTGAATCCAGGTATTTGATTTAATCATTTACATAAAATAAACATTAGTATAAAATTTCAAATCTCATACCAACGTTTGATAACTCCTTCTTCCTTTGAAAATAATGATTTCTTCGCAAGCCGTATCAAGGATAGACATGCACTTAATTAGTCCACACGAAAGCAACCTGGAATTACAAGAAATTGATTGATTGCTAGATCAATCTAATATGAAAAGATATGAAAAGAGGTAACTTAGGGTTTTTCATATAAGTGTAATCTTATCTATCAAGTCCAATAACCTCTTATTTATATAGGGCTAGGGTTTAATGTCTTGTTTTTGGACCTGTGTTTTAAAACTCGGACTGGACCGGCCGGTCCAATAGGTCGGACCATCGTCCGGCCATGACTCTGGTCCGGTTCAACCCTAAACCCGGGACTGGTCACTGACCCGTTATCGGACCGGTTGAATAGTGCTGAACCGGCGGTCCGACCGATCATCAACCAGGACCGGTCCCGAAAAAAAATTTAAAATTTAAAATTAAATCTAAATGACTAAATGTTGTCGGTCCAATACATATTGCTAGTTTTTTTAATGCTTCTTTGGTAGGAACTAGGAAGAAATCGAACTTGTCAATGTCAGTTTCTTTGATTAATTACTTATTTTAATTTTTCTTTTCTTTAATCTGATGGGTTTAAACTGTAATCTTTAAAGACTCTAGAGATCAAACCCGTCAAGCTAGAAATTAATCATATTAAAGAAATCCAACAGCGGTTACATATAGAAAAGGCCCAAACCGCCTACGGGACCCCCGATTGCGTAGTCGTGGCCCTTTATTGTTGAAGTGGTCGACAACTCCAACATAGATGATATTTAACAACTTTACAAATGGTTTTGGTGACATTACCCTTAAAATTATTCAATAACTTTCTTTATGTTGACAAAGTTAAGTGATTTAGATTTATTGCAACTTAGCAAAATTTAAATCAAATTTTAAGTGTGATTTTTTGTATGATGTCAGCATGCTGACGTCATCGGTCCAACCGGTCGGACCAGTGACCCGTTGACCTTAGCGGGTTCCGGTCCGGTCTGGCTTTTAAAACAATGGTTTGGACACACATGTATTAAACCCTATTCTACTTAGGAATAAGGCCCAACCCAATTTCACTTAAGAATAACCTACAATGCTATTAAATAATAAATTGTACTAAATGAATATTTCATTTAAACCAAATTTTACTTACTCTATTTTATAAATAAAATAGTCATGAGCAATGACTCAAAATAAAGTAAATTTAATTTACTTTATTACATAGTAAAATTACCAAAATATCCTCAAGGTTAAAAATACATAAATTGCCCTTTTCACTAAAATTCATAAATTATCATTCTTGAGTTGACTTATTAAATAGATCAAAATTGTCATCACCAAATTCTGGAATTATGCAACAACGTAATTCTAGAATCATGACAATTCATTCCATAATTCCTTAAAGCTTCAAAGCTTCAACGTTTCGGGATTTCAACTTTCTTATGTGTGTGACCCGTAGGCTCTCTATTACGCTGACAGTGACATAGTATCGTGATTGACCACCAATCAAACCATCTTACTATCCACATACCAAGATTGGCCTCTAGCAAGGCATCATGGCCACCTAACAAATAAAGATTCAGAGAAGAATGCTACCTGTCAATGGTATGGTTACCGTGCAATCAAATCATTTCATCATCTGTTATCTCATCAAGACTGGACCATAGAAATAGTGTCAAACTCATATCTAATCCTTGATATATTGATATTCAATTACCAGACCAACGACCAAACTAAAAATTGGATAGAGCTACAACTCAATCCCACTGTGGCCACAGATTTGTAGTCGTTGCCATTATAACCGAACTGCGCAGCGAGATAGCTTCTATCGTACCCAGGATTGATGAATCCTTTGTCAATCCACCATAGTCTCGATATACTTCTTGATGTAGCCAATCACTATAGTTCTGATAGACCTACATAGATCTACTTTGGGCTAGTGTCAAACTACACCAATTGGTACACAAGACGCTCCGGTGATCTCAAGTCTAATGATCACATACACCACCATCCATTAGAGGATCTATTCCACAGACACTAGGCTACCATCTATGTGGAATCCTCTGGTGAGTCAATCTAGTGAACTTGCCTCCAACAAGCACCCATGTGTTGCACCAGGTTGTCACCAAACAACCTTGACAAGTGAGGTCAGTCACTGTCTTTTGACAGGGTCGTTCAACATGTGATAGTCTTACTGTATTATCTATGCCCTTTATCAGAATAATACTGAGGCTACGGACATTTCTAGAATGGCCACCATAAGTGTTGATAGGGATCTCACTATCAAGATTTGAAACATTTTATTCCCTCGTCACGGTTCTACCTTCCTAAGGACATATATCAAAACATATAATGATATGAATTACACGATATAGAGAATGTCTTTATTGATTGATAAACATGATACTTTTAGAGTCAATTTACAATAAATGAATTGACTCTAGGGCACCTACACTAAC
>WYDK02037926.1:0-18204 GCA_009867345.2 Toxicodendron radicans | reverse complement strand
AGTGACAAAAACACTAGGTTAATTCCGAACGCCCTATGGTAATATCTTAGTTTCGTGAGCATGACCCTAGAGTGAGAATTGAGATAACGGTAAGGTTATTAATAGCTTCAAGCCAGAAAATTATGGTGAGATTGGATACCTAAGTTCTGTAATTGATTATTAATCCATTGTAGTCTTGTTTAATTTGATTGCTTTTAGTTTAACCTTTTTAATTGTAGTTGTTTTAATTGAAATCATATCTTGTGTTTACGTTTATGCTTTTGAATTAAGATCTAGTTTAGAGACTAGCTAAACAGTTACAAATCTCTGTGGGATCGACCCTTGCATGTCCACACTGTATTGCAATTGCGATTTGTATACTTGCGAGGATTTTAATTTGAACAATCAACTACAAACGCTTAATGCATATGAGACATCAATCCAAGTACATAGCATGGCGAACATGATAGATCCAATTGTTGAAACATATGGAATCTTACTCATCTTATCTCTTTCTTCTGGTGTTTTAGGACACATGTCCTTAGAGAGATATACGCCATGTGACATAAGAAAATATCCTTTCTTGGATTCTTCGATATTGAATCTCTTTAGAACTTTTTCAATGTAAGTACTCTGACTTAATCTTTGCATCCTACTCGATCTACATGATAGATCTTTATGCCAAGGATCTAGGCCGCTTCTCCTAAGTCTTCCATAGAGAAGCACTTGGATAACCAAGTCTTTACCGATTGCAAGTTCGATACATCATTCCCAATAAGCAATATATGTCGTCAACATATAATACTAGGAATGCCACTGCTCCCACTAACCTTTTTATACATGCAAGGCTCATCTTCATTTTTGATCATGCCAAATTATTTTACGGCTTCGTCAAAACGAATATTCCAGTTCCTTGAAGCTTGCTTGAGTCCATAAATAGACCTCTACAACTTACATACCTTTCTAGCTTCATTCTCAAGAACGAAACCATCTGGTTGTATCATATAGACATCCTCTACAAGGTTTCCATTCAGAAAAGCCGTTTTGACATCCATTTGCCAAATCTCATAGTCATGGTATGCAACAATCACAAGCAAAATCAGAATAGACTTTAGCATCGCAATCGGTGAAAAGGTTTCATCATAGTCTATGCCATGCTTCTATTTGAAACCTTTTGTAACCAACCGTGCTTTATAGGTATGCACGTTACCATCCATGTCAGTTTTCTTTTTGAAAACTCATTTATACCCTATGGTTTTTATCCCTTCGGGTGGATCCACCAGAGTCTAAACTTGGTTCTAGTACATGGAGTCCATTTTAGATTTCATGGCTTCAAGCCATTTAGCTGAATCTAGATCCGACACAGCATCATCGAAGGTTCTGGGTTCATCGTCTTGATAGACCAGTATGTCACAGTACTGAGTCACAAGAAAACCATATCTCTCTGGCTCGTGACGTACTCTCCTAGATCTATGTAGCTCTTCCGTCACTTGAGGTTGTTCACTTTATTCCACAGAATGTGGAGTAACCTCCTCACGATGATCTACCAACTCAGTTGGCACATCATCTTGACCTTCGTCTGTCGTATCTTGTGGAATCAAAACTTCACTTAGTTATATCTTCCTGCCACTAGTTCTTTTTTGGAGAAATTCTTTCTATAAGAAGACCTTAGTTCGAGCAACAAAAACTTTGTGCTCTTCTGGATGGTAGAAATAATATCCTTTAGTTTCCTTAGGATACCCCAAAAGAATACATCTCTCAGATTTTGGAGCAAGCTTACTTGACGTCAATTTCTTGACATAAGCTTCACAACCTCAAATTCTCAAATAAGACAATGTGGGCTTGCGCCCAGCCTACAACTCTTATGGAGCCTTATTTACAGACTTTGACGATACATGGTTTAGTGTGTGAATTGTAGTCTTTAGGGCATAGCCTCATAATGATGTTGGTAGGTCAGTCAAACTCATCATAGATCGAACCATCTCAAGCAAGGTTCGATTTCTCCTTTCTGATACACCATTATGTTATGGTGTATAAGGAGGTGTGTGTTGTGAAACTATCTCACATTCTCTCAGGTATTCACCAAACTCTGAGCTTAAGTATTCTCCTCATCTATTAGAGCGAAATCCCTTTTTACTTTTACTCAATTGATTCTGTACTTTATTCCTGAATTCCTTAAACTTGTCAAAGGATTCAGATTGATGTCTCATAAGGTATACATAAGCATATATACTGAAATCATCAATAAATCTGATGAAGTAAGAATATCCATGTAAAACCCCTCCCTAGTCGAGTATTTCCTAGATATCCCTTGGCAATTGAGAACCTAGAAAACGCACGCCTAGGAAATGAGTTTGTTTTAAAACCCTGTTTAGAGAATAAACCTGTAATTTAAAAACTTTTATTTTCAAACTATAATAGACTTAAAGTACATGTCAAATAACAAAAATTCCCTTCTTGGAGTAAATTGTGAAATGGATGATAATAATTACTAGGACATACACACTTTTACAATGCTAGCAATTATGATTTCTATCATCAACACAAACATATTTACTCCATTATAGAACATGAACACAAGTATTTCACTAAATACAAACCAAAAACCATTCAATAATCATCATTAATACAAAGTCCTCAAAGTCTCATAACAACATCCCCTCATGCTTGAAGGGTCCCTTGGATTCCTCTCCCAGCTTCATGCCTTAATCCTTACCTGCAAAACATTTAAACATTATGGGGTGAGCACTAATCACTTAGTAAGGGAATATGGCCATTCTAAATTTATGGATTTCTTAAACATACATAAACATTTATAAACTTACAACATATCATTCATTGTCAATGTCATATTGACTTCCTTATACACATAAGTCATAGAGTATATATATATATAACATCATGAAACACAAAACATATATGACTTATGCAATATTCATAATCATGGCATGCCCATTTCTTTTATCTAGGTATTTGACATTTCGTTTATCTTTACTACCCGATCGGATTCATAGTTTCCATAAAATTTCCATTACTCTGATCTTGGTTTCACACCTCAAGAAACTCATGGAACTCATATACCATTACTCTGATATTGGCCTTACGCCTCAAGAGACTCATGGTAATCATACTCCATTACTCTGATCTTGGCTTTGCGCCTTAAGAGGCTCATGGAAATCATACTCCATTACTCTGATCTTGGCTTTGCGCCTCAAGAGACTCATGTAAATCTTTCTTTTACATTTCATAAACTCTCCATAAGTGAACTAAACTAGGCCATATACATTATCATTAAGAATGCATTCATAAGGGATAACATCTCCCTTGAACATACATAAACATTACATATGCATTCATCATACATGCCATTTATAGCTAACTTATGGACACGCTTGTTCATAACATTTATTCAACTAGCATATAACCATGACCAATTTCATAAATCTTTAGTCAATTGAGCGAAATTCCTTGTCATGAATATTTTCTCAATATTTCTCATTTTCTTAATTCATTCAATTCTCATGATACATAAGGAGTTTCACTACATTTCTTTTACCATTCTTGTTCAAGTTAGGCCATAGGATTATTTGGTGCCTTAACCTCATAATTTTTATTTGGAAGTTGGATGACACAATATTCTTTTGCATGCCATGGCATGTATATTTCGAACCTATTCTTAGCCAAAACATAAAAGTTTTATGCCTGTTTCTTAGCTTTCGAATGCTTCAAGAATTAGCTTAATCAGATCTTTATAACCAAAGTTATGGCTGGCTTAGTTTATTCATCGTTCAATTATCATTCAAGCATTTCCCAAACACAAACCAAGTCATAAAAGCCACATAAAACCCTCCATCTCACATTCAACAAGTGACAACTATCATCCAACTACAAGTCTCTTAAGTGGCAATATCATTCTCCGTTTTCCACACAAAAATCAACCAGCACCAATTCAAACAATGCATAAGCAAACCATAACATTATACATCAAATTACATAACAAAAATTAAGGTTCACTAACTCTAGGTGTTGATAACATAGCTTAAAGAGAGGTTTTCTGTCACACCCCCTCTCGAGTAGTCTTTACCCCACCGGATCCTAGCGCTCCATAAGACTCGGGTTTCGAAAGGACGGTGAGTTTTTAAGAAACTCTTTAGGAAACAATTTAAAATTTTAGTCATTACAATGCAATATTCAGTTTATAATACAAATCCAGTCTGAAATACAATATCATAGTAGCTATATGACGGACAATCATGTCGTAAGGAAGAACATGCGTCTGTGGCCACCATACTATGTGGAGGAAACACGCTCGACTCCTGGACACTGACCTGGAGGGGAGAAATCAAAACAGTGAGCTAGGAGGCCCAATGAGTGGATAATACATTTATAAAATACAATATATTAAAATACTCAATTAGAAAAACATGCTCAAGCAATGTTCCGGCCATCATCCGTAACATATCAACACATCGTCCCTCCTTGGGACTCCAGCCGAACTCTTTGGCATACGCCTTGAATACCATCACACCAAACTAGTACTTCATCTCATATGCCCACTCGTGGAAGATTCCCTAGCTCTCCCTAGCATAGGCGGATACGACACTGGGAAATAGCATAATCCCACTTGTGGAAGATCCCCCAGCTTTCCCTACCATGGGCGGATACGACCCTGGGCGATATCATAGGCCCACTCGTGGAAGATCCCCCAACGCTCTCGCATAGGTAGATACGACCCTGGACACATGTACCCACTCGTGGAAGGACCACCCAGCGCTTTCAGGAATAGGTGGGACCGAATCTCCCCTCCTTGGGTAATCATATATATAATATAGGTCTGGAGCTCAACAGACACCGGCCCGTTCTGTCCCGATGGGATACTATCACCATGCAGTAATACGAACCTCCACAACCATACTCGACTAGTCATCACTCACCATGCTCAAAACCACACAATATCATCACCACGGTTCCACATCATCACAATCAAATTGCATAAATGTGTATAATACGTATAAATAAATGAGATGGTATTCATGATTACATGCACATGCATCTTTTCATGTAAAATATCAATTTAATCCCCTATTGGAAAAATATCAGTTTGCCCCCTCACTTTCTTCATCATTACGAATCAGTCCCTCAACTTTTTCAGTCTTTTAATTAACCCCTTATAGTTTTCCATTGTTACACTTAGGTCCCTCAACCTTTGAATTATTGCATTCACACCCCTATCTACTTGACAGGTTTCAAATCTTGCATTTACCCCCTGATTCTCTAGAATCTTTCAAGCTTTGTCACCGGGGCGACACCCTCTTGTTGCCTCGGCGACATTAGACCCGAGAGCTTGTCGTTGCGGCGACAAACATTCTGGAATTCTATTTCCCTTCTTTGTATGAACGTCGTCGTGGCAACATTTCATTGTCGCCTTGGGGACACTTCGAATTTCAAACTTCGCCGCAGCGACAATCTAGGTTTTCCAGATTGTCCATCACGGATCCACCATAAATCTTACACATTCACTTCATTTTCATCCTACATTATCCATACTACTATCCTATTTCACAACACAACTCAAAGCCCTCATTAATTCCACACAAATACACCAATTGTCTCCAACCCAAATGTTACCCCACTTACATACAACATGAATTAATTTATAAAACATAATTTAATACAATGGTAAGTTATATTCCACTCACCTTAACACCAAATCTAACTCAGGAACTCAGATCTAGGCTCTCCTTCACCTAAACTCAAAATTCACATAAACCCTAAATTTCAATTCCCTCAATATAAAGTATATAAAGATAAATGCACTGAAATTTAGGCATGAATGAGAGTGTATCCTTATCAATTTACAGGATCCAAGCTTAATTCCTCCAATTATGCACTTTCTCTCTCTAACCCTTGGCACACTCTCTCTCTAAAATTCTCTCACAAACGTTACAATGAAGAAGAATGGGGAAAAATGAGATAATCTCACCTTTAGATACTAGATCGCAAAATAACCTCTTAACCCCAAGTTTTCCCATTCCTTGCAAAAGACTCCTGCCAACTTTTGATTCCTGTAATTTACACCCCAAATGCAATTAATTTAACTCTAAAATAATTACTCCGTGACATGGGGTGTCACAAAACACCTCTTTAAAACTAATTGTGGTATTTATTGTTACAGGGTAATGTCATTCGGACTAAAGAACGATAGGACAACTTACCAGCGTTTGGTGAATAAAATGTTTGCCGAGCAGATCGACAAAACCATGGAGGTGTATATTGACGACATGCTCATCAAATCAAAAGTCGCAGAAGAGCATATCGAGCCTTTAAAAGTGATGTTCAAAATTCTAAGGAGATATCAAATGCGGCTGCATCCTTTGAAGTGCGTCTTTGGAGTAAGCTCAGGAAAATTTCTGGCGGTCTATGGTAAACCGATGCGGTATCAAGGCAAACCTAGAAGAAATCCAAGCCTTGTCGAATATGTAATGTTTGACAAAAAAAAACAAGTCCAGACTTTGACAGGGAGAGCAGCTGCACTCAGCTGGTTCGTTTCTAAAACAATAGGCAGATGCTTGCCATTTTTTTTAAAACTTGAAGAGCAACAAGAAATTCTTGTTGACTGAGGAATGTGAGAAGGCCTTTCAAGAATTGAAGAAGCACCTTGGGCAACCCCATTTGCTATCAAAGCCCATCGTAGGGGAGCCTTTTTTACTATACTTATCTATATCACATTTCGTCATTAGCACAACGTTGATACGGGAAGAGGCGGGGATTCAATGGTCGATATATTACATAAGCAAGAGATTGGTCAATGTTGAGACGAGGTATCCAGAGATAGAGAAGCTGGTTCTTGCCCTGCTCATAACTTCGAGAAAGTTGCGACCTTATTTCGAGGCGCACATCATACATGTTCTAAAACATTTCCCCCTCGTGTTTATATATGTAGATGGCTCGTCTAATGAGAGCGGAGCTAAGGCAAGAATGTTGCTCGAAAGCCTCAAAGGAAAATCATTATGAGTTGTAGTCAGGTTCGGATTTGCTGCCTCAAACAACAACACGGAGTATGAGGCCACGTTGTCAGGGATTTGTCTAGTTAAAGAGATGAGGGTGGAATCGATCAGAATTTTTTGCGATTCCCAACTCATAGTCCATCATATTTTCAAAGAGTATCAAGCACAAAAAGACATAATGGTGTCGTATCTTCAAAAAGTCAAATCCAAGTTGGAATCTTTAAAAGCTATAGTTTACAGTAATGGTGGAAAAAATGTCGGCCCGACACGGTGCATGTTGGGGTTGAGAGAGGGCCAGGTTGCGCCCGCCGACATGTGCAGGCAGGGTTAGGTCTGTACAGTTAGGTTACAGGGTTGGCCCAGCCCGTCCTTATAACTGTAACCCCTGTGGGTTAAAAGGCGGGTCGGGTCAGGCCGATCCAACACATAATTTTTTTTTAAATTTTATAATTATTTTTTTTCTTTTGTGTTATTTTTTTCTAATTTAACTTTTCAAATATCAATTCAATTAGATTAATTTTTTTTAGTTGACACTTAACACTTAACACTTAATATTTCAAATATTAATTCAATTTTAATGCAATTAAATTGTAATATAAGAAAAAATAGATTTATTCATTTATCAAAAAACAAAAAACAAAAAACAAAATATAAAATATAAAAATATAAAAATTATTGTCTCGTTAAAAACCTCACCAAGAAAAACCCAATTGGGACAAAAACTTGATAAGGAAAAAAGAGTGCAGTAATTGACAGTTAATTTACAAATTATAAAAATACAATTTAAAAAAAAAACTAATTTGAGGGTTGACTATGACCTATCTCATCTGTATCATCTAAATTATATTATTGAAATGATTCTATTAAAATTTTGTCGACAACCTCGTATTGATCACGCTGGCGCGACCATTACCAATCGTGAAGACAAGTGAGGACTACAATCATTTTGGGAGAACGTTTAATCCTCTTTTCCGACAAAATTCTTTTACTTGCACTAAAAGTTTGTTTTGATGAGACGGTAGAGACGAGAACGGAGAACGTATCAAGGGCAAGTCTAGATAGTACCAAGAAAATAGATTTTCTGGTTTTCCAATAACTCAAGACATCAAAGCTGTCAAACTCAATTGGATCTACTGGTAGCATGTCAAGGGTTCCTAAATACTAATTAAGCTTACTACTCTTCATGGAGGAGGAGGATGAGGTTGTTCTTTGGGATTTGTTCTTCTTCCGCTTATAGTTAACCGCACTCCATATGGACAAATCTGAGTTGTCATATCCTACTGGCTCTTGCACGATTATTGTGTCGTTATCGCCTCTGTCCTGGTTCCCAATCTCATACTTGCATTCATATTGTGTATATACATCGCCTAGACACTTTCTTATATTTTCTAGTTGATTCTGATATTCTACTTCTTGTAAATTATTTGTTAACCTCTCTAAAACGTATTCAAAACCCCATAATTTAAGCCTAGGATCAAATATGACAGATAAACAATAAACAAAAGGCACGGGTTTCTAATATTTTTTAAATTTCTCTTCCATTACTTTTATCGGTTTCGAGCAAATTCACTTGAAATTTGTACAAGTGTATTTAGTACTAAAGGACTGGCGGGACAATACACACCGGAATTTTTTAAAGTGGCATCATAAAAACTTTTAAGAAATTTATGAAATATTTTAGCTATCTCTTAATCATCATTTACCAAAACATGAGGATCATTCTTATTTGCTACAAAATAATTAATTAAATTTGCATAAGGTAAACATGAATCCATCATTAAATAAGTATTATTCCACCTAACTAGCATATCTAATGCAAAAGTTCTAGGAAACAAATTTGAAGTTCTACAAGCATTTTTAAATTCAGAGTTTCTTCTATTACTACTAGAAATCCAAGCAAAACAATCCCTAATTTTATCAATATTATTTCTAATTCTTTTCATACAACTTATTACAATTAAATTAATAATGTGACATGCACAATGTTAGTGAAAAAAATTTAAATTATCATAATAAGGAAAAATATTTTTAAAAAAATTCTATAGCGTTACTGTTAGAACTTGCATTATCTAAAGTAAGACTTATAACTTTGTCAAGCAAATCTTATTCTTGTAAAACTTCAACAATTTTTAAATAAATTCGTTCACCACTATGATCTACATCCATTAATTTAAACCTTAATAAATATTTATTTAATTGACATTTATTATCCAAATAATGACTAGTCACACAACAGTAATCTTGTTTAGCACTACTACTCCAAATATCAGCTTTAGAGCCACACTAACATGACATCTATGTAAATTATTTTTTAATTCTAATTTTATTTTCTTAAATACATTTATTAAATCATTCCTAGTTTTAGTTTTAGAATAAGTTTTAAATTCCAATAAAAAAGTTTTTTTAACAAAATTTTCAAAATATTTATCTTCAGCCAAATTAATAGGTTGATCAGTTGTAGCAATATAGAAAGCTAATTTTTCCCTATATACATCAAAATTATAACACCAAGTAGTAACCATACTAGTAATTTGAGTTTGATTAGTTTGTCTAAATCCTTAATTTATATGTTTATTTGCATGCTTTTTTAAAGTACTAGTACCATTAGCAGCATCAGCTCTATAAATTTTACCACAATACTTACATTTTGCTTTCTTCACCTTGAACTCCATTTCTTGTCTCATAAAACTTCATGAAATGCATCCAAACGTCTGATTGGTGCATGGGCTTGTTGGTCTCGGCATTGGCAGCTGCAGTTGATACACTTTTTTCAACTGTAGATGGACTTGGACGAAGACGACAATGATTACGACGACGAGCTCCTCTAGAACCACTGTGAGTTGTATCATGAGGTGTATTAGATTCTGAGAATGGGAAATCGGGACTGTTTGAATCTACTACGTTTGTGGTAGGAAAGAGAAATTTCTTCATCATCAAAAGTGAAGAATGAACTACAAAAATATCTATTCATTCTAGTTATAAAAAAAAATATGATATAAAAGAATTAAAGAAGGAGAATTGGAATTTGGAAATACGGCTTGCAATAAGTAATGAAAATTAAAATGAGAGCAAAATGATACCAAATTGACAATTGAGAATTTTAGATTTGGTAGATTTTTAGAGCAAGAGCAATTGAAGAAAATGGAAGAATTTTGGATGTGAGGAAATATGAGAAGTCTGGGCCCTATTTATAAAGAAAAATGGGAAAAGAAAATGCCCAAAAAGACCCCTTAACGGCTACAAAACAGCCATATTTTAAGGGTATAATTGGGTAAGGGTTTTGCAAAAAAAAAAGGGTCAACCCGCCAGGCCTAACAGCTAACCCGACGGGGTTCACCGTTAGCCCGATGGGGGCCATGAACAATAACCTAGCCAGGCCTTTGAGTTACCATATAGTAACCCAAACCACCTGGTCAGACCCGACCCTCCCCAATGTCGGGTCCGACCTATCCTTGGTTAGATCAAGACAAGCCCAACGGGTTAGGCCCAGAAGTTCCACCATTAGTGTATTGTAGCTTCCAAGAGAGCAAAACTCAATGGAAGACGTTTTAGCTCACTTGGCCTCAATCCCAGTCAGGTTCCTTTAGAAACCAAGTATAAGCTATCCAGAAGAAGCGGCGATGGCAATAGACTGACTATACCGTTGGATGGACCCTATAATAGCTTATTTGAAAGATGGGGAAGTGTCAAAGGACAAAAATGATACAAGGACTTTGCGAGCAAAATCAACTCCCTACACTCTAGTCAATGAGAGCCTTTACAATCAAGGTTATAACACTCCGCTGCTCATGTGTGCGAATAAAGATGAGGCAGACTATATCCTCTGAGAAATCCATAGGAGGATGTGTGGAAATCACTAGGAAGGATGCTCTTTAGCGTACAAGGTAATTGCGGTTGTAGCAAAGGCAAGGACAAGTTATTCTTATAGATGAAATCACTAGGAGGGTCGATTTGATAGGCTCATTGCCTCAGGGAAAAGGCAGAGTCAAGTTCACTGTAGTTGCGGTTAATTATTTCACCTAGTGGGCAAAGTTCAAACCCTTAGCAACCGTAACGTCGAACTAAATGAAGGATTTCATCTACAAGAATATCATTTGCAGATTTGAACTTCCACACACTATCATAACTGATAATGGGAAGTAGTTCAACAACGCAGATTTCAAATCGTTTTGTGAAGGGCTTGGCATTAAAAAGAGTTTATCAACAGTATATCGACCTTAAGCCAACAGACAGTTCAAAGTAGTAAATAAGGTGATTAAGCACACTTTAAAGAAAAGGCTCGACACCCTCAAAGGAAGATAGGCAGATGATTTGTCGAAAGTTTTGTGGTTGTACAAAACCACGGCTAGAAGCTCGACAAGTGAAACCCCATTCTCACTTGCTTATGGGTTCGAAGCAATGGCACTAGTAAAGGTCAGAGTCAAAACATTCCGGCAAGAAGTTTTTAATAAAGATCTGAATGAGTCGTTAATGCAGTTTAGGCTAAACCTGGTCGATGAGCATCGAGCTAAATCCCAGTTGAGGATCGACTTATATCAACTACGAACTAAAAGATATTTCGACTTAAAAGTAAGAAATCGCGATTTTGAGAAGGGGGGTCTTGTTCTAAGAAAGATTGTGCCTACGGCAAAGGAGTCAAGTTAGGGGGCACTTGAACCAAAGTGGGAAGGCCCCTTTAGAGTTTCTAAAAAGATCGCACCAAGAACTTTCCATTTGGAGTACTTAAATGGAACAGCAGTCTTTCGAGCATGGAACGCTGAGCATCTTCGGAGGTATTATCAATAAGTTGGGCTCAATGTAATTTCATTTTCTGTATTTAAACAAATTGTAAATTTTATTATTTCAATAATATGTGCTATTCATTAGTCCGACATATGTGAAAAAATTGTGTTAAGTAATGATTACAAAAGTTCTGCATTAAACTCGAAGTCAGAAGCCCGACAAGCAAACAGATTTTAACTACGTCGAAAGTCGAGCTCAAGGTTTTGAAGCCTATGACCCAGCGATTAGAACCTCGAAAAATGAATTGAGAAAAGCACGTCGAGGGGAAATCGAATAAACTTCAGCGATCAAGACTTGAGGCGAGCACTTAACCTAAACTCAAAGTCATCCCAAGTTAAAAGGATCCCTTTGTTACTTAGAAAACTCTTGGGAAAATCATAGAAAAGATACAACTCAAGAGTATATCCAAGAAGGAATGAGTCTGACTTCGTAAAATAAAATGCAACATTTCGAAATAAATAAAGATCGATTTTATTGATTGAGTTATTTATTACAAGGCACGAAATAGAAAATAAGTGAAAAAAAAAACATTCGACAAGTAGACTGGCGACGTTAGGATCAACAGGGGGCTTAGGAGTTTTTGTTTGTTCCGCTAAGTTCGCACCTTTCATTTGGTCGCCCACGAGCTCTTTCTCTTTATCGTCATCAACCGAGGCATCACTTTTAGTGTGGGACTCTGAACCGTTGGGATAACAAACACTCTTCCAGAAGCCTCGGATTAGAGCCTTAACACTTCAGCTTGATACTCCTTAGAAATAAAGGAAAAGTCTCAGTTGGGGTCGTTCTTCCACATGAGGCTGGCTAAATTAACTAAGAGCTCCCAAGCCTTGATCTCATCATCTTTATTCGCCTGTTTAAGATTGACCTTCAGCATGACTACCTCGACCTTCGCCTTTGTAAGTTTTAATTGTCAACTTATAAACTTTCCGTTGTGAGCACATTAGAGCCAAAAGTGAGCACAATATCTTACAGTGTTTTATTTCCATTTAGACACATATTCTCTTGCTTTATTTGTACGATTTTATTTCTCTTTTTGAGAAGTTTTTATACGTTATTAATGTGTAAGTTGTAAGAGATTTATTCTGTTTAGGATTTGAAGAATCCTTTTGTTTTAGAAGATTAGGATTACAAGAATCCTTCTTTTTAGGAGATTATGATTCTTTCCTTTTATCTCAATCCTTGTCACATGACTATAAGTTGTCTTTTATTATTGTGACTCTTTAAGGAAGCCGATTATTCTCTCTTGCATACTCTAAATATTTTTGGAGAGGTTTCTTGTTTTTCAATTAAGGTTTCCCTTATGCTTTGGTAGGCTTAAAATTACCATAATCAATTCTTGATTCTTGATGAGTGTTTGGAACGTTGTTCCATATTGAGGTCTGGACGTGACCGAGCTACTATTGCTGAATTGATCGTCCATTGTTGATCTTGAGAGGAACTCAAGAGAGACCAGGTGGTCATATGGGAGAAGAAGCTATCTATGGTGATTTGAGATTCAACCGAAGAGCGAAGATTGAAGTTTTGTCTAAATAGAGAGTTTAACAACTGATACTTATTCTTGTCTTTGTAATTGAACACACAATCATTTCATAGTGAATTAGCTTCATCTGGATGTGGTCCCATGGATGTAGGCAAGTTGCCGAACCATGTAAAAATGAGTTATCTTCTTTATTTTCTGTTTTACATGGTTTGAATGTGTTGATTTTCTTTTTAAACGACTAGTTAATCATTAATGAAACAAGCAACCCATTCTACATAAGTTTTAACAACTTGGTAATAGGTTTTAAAACTTTCAATTGGTATCAGAGAGTGTTCTGAAAAACTATTTCAATTGATCCTTGCTTGTTGATTGTTTGCATTGTGGTTGATTGCATCTTGTTTAAATTTCTCATTTTTTTTGTTTCCTACTTCAGATCGTGTAACCACCTTTCTATTCTATGTGACCACATTCGCATCATGTGACCACCTTTTTGTTCAATGTGACCACATTCGTTGTTTTTGTTGACCATAAGTTTGTTTAGTGAAGGAGGATCCACCAATAGACCACTTTTATTGGAAGGAAGCAATTATGCCTTTTGGAGACCTAGGATGCATGTCTTTTTTAAATCCATTGATGAGAGAGCTTGGATGGCTTGTGTTGTTGAGTGGAAATAACCTAAGGTTGAAGATGCTAGTGGAAGTAAAGGAAAAGCCATTGATCAATGGACTACGGCTGAGTTAGAAGAGTCTAATTTTAATTCAAAAGCCTTTCATGCTATTTTCAATGCAGTTAGTATAAGTCAAATGAAAAATTTTGGAAACTACGAAACAGCTAAGGATGCATGGGATAGACTCCAGGATAAAAATGAAGGAATAGACATGGTGAAAAAATCTAGGCTTAGAAGATTAATAACTGATTATAAAAATCTTGTGATGCATGATGACAAAAATATTTCTGATTTTCATGGTCGTTTATGTGATATTACAAATGAATGTTTTGTTTTAGGTAAAAATTTTACTGATGTTAAACTTTTCAGGAAAATGTTGTGCTCTTTACCTAAGAGATTCATGTCCAAGGCCACCTCCATTGAAGAATGTCTTAACCTTGATGAGATGCAATTGGATGAACTAATTGGATACTTGAAAACTTTCGAGCTAAATCTAAACTGATGGGATAAGAAATCAGGTAAAGGTCTTGCTCTGAAAAATAAGGTAATCTCTGAACGTCCTAGTGAGTTTGATACCAGTGATGTAGAAGATGATGAGTATGGTTTGCTTACAAAAAAATTTGCAAAATTTTTGAAAAAGAATTTGAAAAAACCGAATGTTGATAAAAAAAGGAAAACAACCCTTTGTGAAAAAGTTTTCGGACCAAATTGGTCAATGTGTTTTTTCAAAGAAATTTTCAAGAAAAAATGAAAAGAATAGCAAAGGTATCAAATGCTTTAAGTGTGAGGGTTATGGTCATATTTAGTCTAAGTGTGCTAATCTTTTTAAAAAAAAAAGGTAAGCCATGGCTATCACCTTAAGTGAGAGTGATGACAGTGAGAGTGGAAGCAAAGATTCTAATAAAGATGAAATTTTTTTGGCTTTTACGGTTAACCAAGAGGATAATGTTAGTGTGTCTTCAGATGACTCATGTGATATTTACAAAGAGCAACATGAGGCTTATGATAAAATGTATGAGTCATGGTTAAAAGCTATTAAAAGGATTAAATCTCTTGAAACTGAAAAAATCAATTTGTTAGAAGATAAGAAAATTTTGAACGATAAGTTGAAATCTTTATTTTTTTATTTATCTAACAAGGAGATTTTGTTGAATCAAGCTTTAAATGAACTAACTGAGGCTAAGGCCATAGTTGAGAGGATGAATGGAGGTTCGTACAAGCTTGATGAAGTTCTTGCCCAAGGGAAGACTTTCGATGACAAAACATGTTTGGGTTTTTCTTCTGGTACAAGCACCTCCAAACCCAGTGTGACTAATTTTGTAAAAGCTTCTGAATCAATTCTAGAAGTCGTTTCTAAACAATATGATCAGACTTTAAAGGTAAAAAGTTTCACTCCAATCTTTCATTTTTGTCACAAAAGAGGCCATATCAGAACAAATTGCTTTAAACTCATCTCTTACTTGAAAAGATGCATGGAAATCAAAATCATTCTTCTTTATGATCATCACACCAGAATAATTTTTCCAAAAACAGAAAAGTGTGGAAACCTAAGTTAAGTACTAATTATCCTTTTACATGTACATCGTTGCTTGATTTTCAAGATGATCAATGGTACTTTGACAGTGGTTGTTCAAGACACGTGATAGGTAATAAATCTTCGTTGACTAATCTTGAATTTGCTGTTGGTCATGCTACCTATGGAGATGGTAAAAGAGGTAAGATTCTTGGACAAGGTTCAATATACATTCCTGACTTTCCTATTTTAAATGATGTTTTGAAGAACTAAAAGCCAATCTGATTAGCATTAGCCAAATATGGGACAAAGATTTTATAGTGAAATTTTCAAAATCTAAGTGTCAAATCTTGAATGATGAAGGAACTTCCTTGCTTGAAGGAAATAGGTCTAATGTTAATTGTTATTTATTGTCTAACAAAGGTTCTTGCTTTAGCACAAAGACAGACTGTGTTGAGTTGTGGCACAAGAAGCTTGGACACATGAAGGAAGATGAATTTGAAGATATGATAGCTCCTGTCGAGGTAACCACTGATTGTGATAGTGTGCCCACTCTGAATTCTATTGGGATACATGATCAAGCCGAGGTGATCACTCCATAACCTGATGTGAGCATCACTGCTGCTCAGTAGGGATCAATTTCTAAAAGACAAATAATTGAGTTGATAGTAGATTTGGCTGATGAGATCACTCAGAGAAAGACATCCAAAACCAAATAACCACCCTTATGGATCATGAAAGTTCATCCATCTTCAAATGTGATTGGAAATCCCGATAAGGTATGGTTACAAGAGGAAAACTAATGAATGAAATTAACAACTGTTGTTATGTTTCCTTTGCAGAACTAAACAATGCTAATTAGGCTAGAAGCATTGATGACAAAAAGAACATTTCAAAAGAATGCTTTTATCTTGGAAACAACTTGGTGACATGGTATATCAAGAATCATAATTGGATATTTCTATCCATTGCTAAGCAGAGTACATCGCAACTGGAAGTTGCTACACTCAGGTTTTGTGGCATAAACATATGTTGTATGGTTATGGTTTTGATCAAGAGTGTGTGATTATGTTTTGTGATAACTCAAGTGTCTTTAATATTTCAAAGAATCTTGTTGAACACTCTAGAACCAAACACATTAGGCTTCACTCCATAAAAGACTTAATTGAAGAGAAAATCATTTCAATTGCACATGTAAACACAAACTCTCAACTGGCCAACATATTTACAAAGACTTTAGAATTTCAAACATTTGTGAATCTGAGAAAGTCCATTGAACTGATTCATCTTGAGTAGATCTTATATTTCTTTTCAAGAATTAATGAGAAATTACTTTTTTTTTTTTTAATTTTGCAAGTATATGTGATATGTGTCGTCATATGAGAAATATTTATCTCTTGAGAAGTGTATGCTGAGTGATGTGTCCACCTTGTTTGTTCATTTCATGAAGTATAATGACTTTTCTTCATCATTGAGTGTATATTGCTTGAATTTTGTCACCTTGTGAAAGAGCTACCTTGCTTGTTGTGTGAAAGTCATAATTGAGTAATTTTCTAGGATGTAGAGACCCATATGTCTTTTGAAAATCTACAATTTAGAGGACTACCTTCTTCCAAACGTGAGAACTACACTTGGTTACTTATTGAGAGATTAATTTTTTAATTTCAGTTTTTATGCGAAAGAATTCAAAATTTGTTGAGATAATACTCAAAAGTATTGAAAGAAAAATGATGAAGAAATGCATGAGGGAAGAGGGAGCTTAAATGTTTCAATTTAGCCAAAGTGTCATGATTCACTCCCTTTAGGACATAGCACACACATATGATAAAATTTTCCTTGCTCTTGTTCTCATATATGTTTTTAAGCTATTAAACTTTAATGGTTGAACTACTTGGATGAGATTATCCTTGAGCATAGCTTTCCAAGAATGAGAATTTGATCAATTATTATATATCACATTTGTACTACTTGCATCTTTAAAACCTGGTGAATTTTCATTGACTTCATGATATCCTTTTTGTTATTTTTTTAGAAAATAAGTGTTTAAAATTTTATTTTCTTTGCATCTATATCACCATTTTGAGATAGATGTTGTCATCATAACTGATTGTGCTTACATGAGTGTCTGTTAGGTCATCATATTCACTGCTTTGTTGATTTAAATTTTTGTTAGTGCATTGGTGTAGTCATATTAAAAGTAAGGTCGTTACCTTGATATTGTTTTTAGCGATGTGTGCACTTGAAGTCTTATTGTGCTCACCTAGATTTTTAAGTGACAAATGTCTAAAGGCTCCATGTTTTTCTAGTTTTTTTTTTTATGGGTTACACTTTGTGGGAATTCTATTTAACTCATTTTGAGCTGCCCTCTTTCATAAATCCCAAAGATATTTTTGCGATCACCTCATTGTGAAAATAATGTGTTTGTTTCTTTTTTCCATGGAGCACTAAAAATCCTTTCTCGCTGATATCCATAGAGTTTTCAAATCGAAGAAGAGATCAAATGTAGGGCAGACTTCAAAACCCACTAACGATGCGCACCATTCATCCTCAAGTGACGACACTCTTTCCGCATCGAAATTAGTTTCCAACTCCTCAGATAAAGCTTCGTCATTCTTTGACGAACAACCAATCAAGAATCTGAAGCATGCTAAAGCATCACCTGCAAAATCCAAAGGAAAGAGAAAGAAATCAGAAGTGTCAAAAGGGAAGAAGAAAGTGAAAGCGATTCCTAAATCAATGGAAGTGGGTAAACGTTTTATCTTTAGTACTCCATTTG
>WYDK02037884.1:0-18234 GCA_009867345.2 Toxicodendron radicans | reverse complement strand
AAACTGATTTTTCGAGTATTTGCTTGATTTCTCTGTTAGAAATTTCAACTTGCCCATTGGTCTGTGGGTGATAGGCTGTAGCTATCTTGTGTCGAACTCCATATTTCTTTAGTAAAAGACTCACCAAGCGATTCACAAAGTGTGTGCCTTCATCACTAATAAGGCATATTGGAGTCTCAAATCTGGTGAATATGTTCTTTTTCAGGAACTTCACAACCACATTGGCATCATTTGTGGCACAAGCTTGAGCTTACGCCCCATTGGATACATAATCCACAGCTACAAGTATGTAATTCATACCAAAAGAAGTGGGAAACGACCCCATGAAGTCAATTCCCCACACATCAAAAAGTTTAACTTCTAGTATGTTTGTCAAAGGCATCTTATGTTTCATCGAGATATTGCCCATCCTCTGACAAAGATCACATGACTTGGAATATTCTTGAGCATCCCTGAAGAGAGTAGGCCAGAAAAATCCAGATTGGAGGACTTTAGATGATGTTCTTGACCCACTAAAGTGTCCACCATAAGGTGTTGCATGACATTGTTGAAGTATGCCAGCGCATTCTTCACCAAACACACATTTTCTCAAGATTTGATCAGCCCTTAGCTTGTACAAATAGGGGTCATCCCAAAAGTAAAATCTCACTTCATAAAAGAATCTTTTCGATTCCTGCTTGGAGAGGTCAAGAGGTAGAATGCCACATGCCAAATAGTTAGCAAAATCAGCAAACCACAGGCATTCTTGATGATTCAAGACAAGTAATAGCTCATCAGGGAACACATCTTTAATGGCCACATTACTTTGAGTAAACTCTTGATTTTCAAGCCTTGAAATGTGGTCTGTAACTTGGTTTTCACAACCTTTTCGATCAACGATCTCTAGATCAAACTCTTGTAAGAGTAGAATCCACCTTATAAGCCTTGGTTTTGAATCTTTCTTTGAAACCAAGTACTTAATGGCTGAATGATCAGTGTGCACCACCACTTTAGTCCCAATAAGGTAAGCTCTAAACTTATCGAATGCAAAGACTACAGCAAGTAATTCCTTTTTAGTTGTGGTGTAGTTAAGTTGGGCATTAGATAAGGTTTTACTTGCATAGTAGATTGGGTGAAAAAACTTACCTCTCATTTGCCCCAACACTGCTCCAACAGCATAGTCACTTGCATCACACATGAGCTTGAATGACAAAGACCAATCAGGAGCTATAATCACAGGTGCTGACACTAAGGCTTTCTTCAATGTCTCAAAAGCAATAAGGCATTCCTTTGTAAACTCAAAATTTCGGTCATGCTCCAGCAAAGAACATAAGGGTTTGGCCATTTTTGAGAAGTCATTGATGAATCTTCAATAAAATCCAGCATGACCCAAGAAACTTCTGATTCCCTTAACATTTATGGGATGAGGTAGTTGCTTAATAACATCCATTTTAGCTCTATCAACCTCTATCCCCTTGAGTGAGACTTTGTGGCCTAAAACAGTGCCTTTTTGTACCATGAAATGACATTTTTCCCAATTCAATACCAAGTTAGTCTTCTCACACTTTTTAATATTCTTTCTAGATTTTTCAAGCATCCTTCAAATGAGTCTCTAAATACTGAGAGATCATCCATGAACATCTCCATACAATCTTCCACCAAATCTGAAAATATGGCCATCATGCAACGCTGAAAGGTTGATGGCGCATTGCACAGCCCAAAGGGCATCCTTCTGAAAGTAAAAGTACCATAAGGGCAAGTGAAGGTTGTTTTGGGCTGATCTTCTGGCACAATTACTATCTGATTATAGCTAGAGTATCCATCCAAGAACAATAGAACTATTTTTCAGCCAACTTGTCCAACATCTGATCATTAAATGGCAAAGGAAATTGATCATTCCTTGTGGTTTTGTTGAGCTTTCTATACTCCATGCAAATCCTCCAACTAGTGACGGTTCTAGTGGAGATCAATTCATCATTATGATTCTTCACTACTGTCATACCACCCTTCTTTGGAACACACTGAACAGGGCTCACCCATTCGCTATCTGATACGGGGTAGATTATCCCAGCATCCAACCATTTCAAAATCTCTTTTTTGACAACCTCTTTCATGGCTGGATTAAGTATTCTCTGATGCTCAACAATGTTGCAGTAGTCATCTTCAAGAAGGATTTTATGTATACAAATTGAAGGGCTAATTCCTTTGATATCAACCATGCTCCATCCAAAAGCTCTCTTGTTCTACTTGAGAATCTTCAACAATTGTTGTTCTCGGTTCTCGATCCTCAGAAAAGGATAAGGAGATAATGATAGGCAAAACATCTCCTTCCCCGAGATATACATACTTAAAATGGCCAGGCAGCACCTTTTGCTCCAGTATCGAAGGTTCTTCAATGGATGGTTTGAGAGGCTTTAATTCTCTTTCATCTTGATCAAGTAATTCGAATTTCAGCCCAAATCTAGCAAACCTTGAACTTCCTTGTAGTTCAGCTACAATCATCTTCTCTTCCTCTTCAGCAATTTGTTCAGATTCCTCGCTTAAACAATTCAATTCATCAACCCAACTACTACACATCTTTTCTATTTCTTCCAAAGCTATATTGTCAACAATGCTCACAGCAGAGCATTCTTCTAAGTCATTAGGGAACTTCATTGCATCTAGGACACTGAAAGTAATCTCCTGATCATTGACTCTCATAGTTAGTTCTCATTTCTGTACATTAATTAAAGTCTTCCCTGTGGCTAAAAATGGCCTACCCAAGATCATATGCACTTCCCGATCTGCTTCATAGTCTAAGATAATAAAGTCCATAGGAAAAATGAACTTGTCCACCCTTACCAACACATTTTTAACTTTTCCTTTAAGATGAATAAAAGATCGGTCAGCAAGTTGAAGTGTGATAGTGGTTGGTCTTGCTTCACCAATGCCAAGCTTCTTAAACAACGAGAGAGGCATCAAATTGATACTAGCCCCCAAGTCACATAATGCTCTTCCACAATATGTATTCCCAATGGAACATGGCAGTGTAAAACTCCCAAGATCTTTCAGCTTATATGGAAACTTGTTTTACAATATAGAATTGCACTCCTTGGTCATGGCCACTATCTCAAACTTACTTATCTTCCTCTTCTTTGACAATATATCCTTCATGAACTTGACATAATTTGGCATTTGCTCCAAGGCTTCAACTAATGGAATGTTGATATGGAGCTGCTTCAAGACTTCAAGAAACTTGTTGAATTGTTTGTCTTGATTCTGCTTTTTCAGTCTTTGAGGGTATGGTGGCGTTGGCTTCACAATTGGTTGTTTCTCAATGTTGGGCCTTGCTGGCCCAACATTGTCAACATCAATCATGTTCTTGTTTGACTTCTCCACTGCTTCTTGCAATTCAATTTTTGCTTCTTTAGATTGAGATTCAGCTAAGGGATGTTCTGGTTCAGACGTTTTTCTTGGCATTTGCATTTCCCTTCCATTTCTCAACTGGATAGTTTGGACTTGTTCCTTGCCTTCCCTCGGATTCTCGGTGTTGCTTGGAAAAGAACCTCGTGGCCTTGTATGGATTGCCAATGCAAGTTGTCCCACTTGATTTTCCAAACTTTTCAGTGAAGCACCTTGGCTTTGAATCAAAGTAGACTGATTCTTCATAATGTTATCAATCTTATTTATGAAATCTCTCATTAAGTTCTCCAATGAGTTGATTTTACTCTCTATATACTCATTTCTTGGTTGTGCTTGTTGATGAAATCCTGGTGGTTGCATGGGTCTTTGCTTATTGGATGTTGCAGCACCTACTCCTTGATTGTTCTATGAGAAGTTTGGATGTTGTCTCCATCCAGGATTGTAAGTATTAGAATAAGGGTTGTTTGCCTTATTCTATTACTCACACTGAAATTGGGTTGTTTGGACAGTTTTCATACAGGTGTCCTTCTCTACAGAAGACACAAGATATTGCTTCGTGGTACCCTGATGACCTACCCATTGCTGAGGACGATGTTGGCATAGAGGTATTCATATTCTTTGTTATGTTGGTTTAGGAAGCTACTTGAGCGGATAGTGATGTGATAGCATCCACTTCCATAACTCCAACTACTGTTCTCTTTGAAGTCCCTGCCATAGTTGTTAGCCACTGATAATTGTTTGTAGAAATCCTTTCCAAAATTTCAAAGGCTTCATTATATGATTTAGATAACAGTGCACCAGTTGCTGACGCATCGACCAGCATTCGCGTATGTGCATTCAACCCATTATAGAATGTCTCCATTTGGATCCAGCAAGGTATCCCATGATTAGGAAATTTCCTCAGTAACTCTTTAAATCTCTCCCAGGCTTCATGCAACGTCTCATCTTCAAATTGTTGGAAAGAAGTGATGTCATTTCGAAGTTTCCTTTTCTTTTGAGGTGGGAAGTATTTTGACAAAAATTTGTGAAGTAAATCTTTCCAATCCATGACTGAATCTAGTGGTAGTGAATTCACCCAAGCTCTCTCTCTCTCTCTCACTCTCAATGAATATGGAAATAGCTTAAGCTTCAAAACATCTTCAGACACTCCTAGCAGTTTGAATGAATCACTAACTTCCATGAATAACTTCAAGTGTAGATGTGGATCTTCAGTAGGCAAACCCCCAAACTGACCCATTGTTTGCAACATCTGAAACATTACAGGCTTCAATTCGAATTGTTGAGCTGGAAATTCAAGTCTGACTATGTTCAGATTAAACTAATTGATAAGAGGTGTTTCGAAATCTCCAATGCATCTATCCCTCTTATCCAAAGGTGGCGGGTTATGAACTATCTCATTCTCCATTTCTTCAATTTTATGGCTTTTTGGTCAGCTCTCAATCTTTTTAATCTGGTGTGAAGAGTTCTCTTTGGTTTAGGATCGAATAATAAGATGGCTTCGTCAACAGATAGGTTCATACACCATTCACCATCAAATCTGAAACAGAGGCAAACAAAAAGTAAAATAAAATGCAAAAATAAAGTAAATGAGCAACAATGTTAACTAACTAAATTTGGCACAATCCCCGGCAACGGCGCCAAAAACATGTTGTCTACTGGATAAACAATATCATGCACGCAAGCATACGTGGTCGACAGTAGTTTTAGATACCTAAGAATCGAGTATCGTTCCCATAGGGATTGTAAAGTCAATTAGTTTCTATCAATGCTCCAACAATGTACATCAATGAATGTTGATGATTTTTGAACTAAGTTAAGCAATATCACAATGGACTAAATAGAATGATTTACGAAATGATAATGCTACAATTCTATGAAATTAAGCTACTCAACTAAATAAATCTTAATAAGAGTTCTAACCAACAGAACAACTGGCAACAATGATTTCAGAAATCAGTTAAAGGTAAGTCATGTTTGAACAAAATCCGTCATATTGTAATGCTATGAATGTTGCTACAGCATAACTCAGCAGTGCATTTTATTCGATTCAAACTCCTAAGATCTTGTACTGTTCCGTCGAACATTCTACAAGATTGTTCTCTAAGCTTAAACCTAACATATTTCTATACCAATTTCAACTCAAGAAACTGATTAAACTCTGGTTTGTTAATAACCACACAAGGGAGCAATCATATGTCTATGCATTCTTCTCATGTTGTCGCATGACCCTAAGGGCTTGCGTTAATCAAATGATTTCACTCGTTTTTCAGACCTTCTCAACATCTAATTAACAAGTAAAACAGCAACATCAATTGGCCACATCCATATTGCAACATCAAACCCATTTGATTAAAACAAAATGCATGCATCATGAGCTATATTAGAGATAAAAAAAAACATTATAAAAGGAGTTCAAACATTCAAACCCAACTTAAGAATAGTTAGTTCATACTGAAATGAGAATTAAATAAAAGAGAGTATACAACCATTGAGCTCATACAACAAGAAGCACGATGCACAAAGAAGATGCCTAAAACTATATTCGTGAATGTCCAGCTCTTCCTCGGGAAATGGTTTTTATTTCTCTAAAAAGTTCCTTTGCTTCTCTCTTAATTTCCTCTCTAAAATGGCCGACCTCTTCTGATGGTTGAAGACCCCCTTTTCCAACTTTCTAATTTGATTTTATATGAGGAAAAGTAGGGCACAAATGGACACTTGTCACATCTCTATGTTTTGACATTCCCTCACAGTCGGGTCATTGTTCATTTCTCTCTTAGTGCACAGAAAGAAAGGTTGTCGTTGTCAGGACGGGTCAGAAGATTTGCAGGACCACGGGCGTGCTTTCAGTTATGCTGAGCTGGAGCACTATGCGCCAACATTGTCACCGCAAAGTTCTCAATTGTATGTTATGCCATGCTTCAGCATTCCTCAGCATCAGATCTTCAATTTGTGTTTTTTATGAATCCGAGGTTGAGGCATTTTGATCCTAAAATTAAATAATCAAAATAGAAACTAAACCTAAAATCATACCAAATTAGAGTAGATTAACAAGCATTTTCCATTTTTAAACACAATCCAACTCTAAATGGCTAAGATAAGAATTATTAAACTAAATTAAACTAAAGTGACTAAAATAACAATAAAAACTATGGCAAATGTCCCAAATTAAGCTTACGATAACTCTATTTTCAGGAGTTATCAGTTGTCAAGGACAAAGTAACTAGAGCAATTTTACAACAAGAAGAACTTAGAGCAGGCCTATATCAGTTGACTCTCCCATCCAAATTGTCATATTCCTCTTCTTTTTCAAATCTTCCAATTATCTCACAAACTAGATCTTATATTTCTTCACCCTCTTCTGATGCTTTAGTCAATCATTATGAATGTAATAATGATAGACAAAATTTAGTTTTTTGTGCTAAAGATAACTTGAATACTTGTCCTGTAACCAAAATCGGTTCTAATGTTGATGTTACTTGTTATTCTGCAAGTAAAATATATGTTTTGCCTGGCAAGGTTGTTTCTACTAATGATAATGTAGTTTCAGATGTTGTTAATGTTTGCTCGTCTGATAGTAACAAATATCATTTACCATCAGTTAATATGACTAATAAGAACAATAACAATTCCATGCTCTGGCACATGAGATTAGGACACCCTCATTCTTCAAGTGTTGTTCCATAAACCTCTTGTTTATTCTACTCTCAAAGTATTTTAGTGTGTTTTTTTTTTCCTTTTTAAGAGTTTTTAACAAACACAAGTTCAATTTTCACTCTACCAAATGTGTCTTTGTGGGATATAGTTTAATTCATAAAGGTTACAAGTGTCTTAATTCTGATGGCAAAATTTTCATTACTTCTAGTGTTAAGTTTAATGAATTTGACTTCCCTTTTGCTGATGGCTTTACTTCTTCTAGTCTATCATCCTCTAGTTTGCCATCAAATACTTCTTATGTCTTGCCCACTCACTTTTCTCCATTCAATTTACCTTTTTTGTCCTTAACTAGTAAACACTATTCTGCAGTAAATTGCTCTTCAACTAATCCTTCTACAACAGATGGTAAAACAAGTTCTCATACAACATCTTCTTGTCCTTCAGCACCTATACCTCCATCTCATAATCTTCACTCATCCTCCAATCTTACTTCTCCTATACAATTATCGCCCTGCTCCAGTTATACCAATACATTTCTTACTCCCTCAACTATTATATCTATTCAATCACCATAAACTATCTCCTCTGATCTATTAATCACTACTTGTCCTATTGAAGTTGATGTGCTTTTATCACAATCCTTGATATCTCCTGAGCAATCAGCTGTTAACTTGAATCTCCATCCCATGATGACAAGAGCAAAAACAACAGCTCTTGCTAAACAAAGCTTAGTATGTGATAAAACTAATCTCCATGCTCTCACTACTATAAACTCTCATGTCCTTGAACCAGTCACAATTTATAAAGCCCTTGCTTTACCAGATTGGTGGACAAAGGGTTTCAATAGACAGTTGGTTGGATTACTTTGAAACTTTTAGTTCGGCTATTAAACCCTCCATAATTCGAATTATTCTTACCCTTGCAACCTTACAATTGGGATATCTAGCAAGTGGATGTTAATAATGCCTTTTTGAATGGTGAGCATAATGAGATTGTTTACATGCAATAACCTCCTGATTTTATTGATCAAGATAAGCATTCCCATGTTTGCAAACTAAATAAGGCATTACAACAAGCACCTAGGGCCTGGTTTGACAATTTGAAGGAAACCTTGATCAAAAAAGGATTTCACAACTCTGTTTCAGATTCTAGTTTGTTTGTTCATCGACAAGATACTCAGGTAACCTATACTCTTATATATGTTGATGATGTTTTACTTACTGGTTCAAAAATTGCCTTTCTTCATCAGATTGTAAAAGATCTTAATGCTCTTGAAACTCTTAGTTCCTTGTATTATTTTCTTGGTCTGGAGGTAACCAGAACTCTACTGGTATTCATCTCAAGTAGTCTAAATATGCTAAAGACTTGTTTTTTAAGACTAAGATGTCTGAAGCTCACCCTTGTTATACCCTTATAGCTCTTGGTACAAAGTTGTTTCTTGGGGATAGTGATATTTTTGACACTCACAGTGTGTATCGAAGTACCATAGGACCTTTGCAATATTTAGCTCTCACTAGACCAAATATTAGCTTTATAGTTAATAGACTTAGTCAATTCCTTCAAGCTCCAACCGTCCTCCAGTGGCAAGCTTGCAAAATGGTTCTCATATATCTCAAAGGAACATTTAATCATGGGTTGTTGTTTCGACCACAACTACTTTGCACATTGAATGTTATTCTAATGCATATTGGGGTAGTAGTCTTGAAGACAGGAGATCCACCAATGGTTATTGTGTGTACCTAGGTCCTAATCTCATTCAATGGAGTTCTAAGAAGCAAAAAGTAGTAGCTTTATCCTCCACTAGAGTAGAATATCGAGCATTAGCTCATACAACCACTGAAGTTGCTTGGTTACAAAGTATTTTTTCTAAGTTAGGAATTAACAATTGCTAAGTCTCCTGTTATTTGGGATGATAATGTCAGTGCAAGTGCTTTGGCAGTAAATCCAGTCTTCCATGCCCGTACTAAACACATAGAGTTTGATGCTCACTACATATGGGAGCAAGTCCTTGAGAAGAAAATCATAGTCTAGTATGTTCCTTCTAAGTTGCAGATTGCTGATATTCTAACAAAGGCATTATCAACTGCTCAATTTGTTACACTAAAACAAAAGTTAAATGTGTTAGCTAAGGACACTAAAGAAATGGAGTAATGAATCAATGCAGTTGTTTGGAGTTCTTGAATATGCTAAAGAGGTTTAACAATGTAGAAAAGTAGAAGTTTGATGTTAATTGGGGTTAATGAATTAATGCAGATTGTTTAGAGATCTTGAATGATATGCTTTGATGTTGTTTTTGGGATAATAGTAGTGATGAATTGATGTTGTTTTGGGATAGTAGTAGTGATGAATTTGATGTTGTTTTTGGGATAGTAGTAGTGATGGATCTGGTTTTTTTTTTTTTTTTTTTTTTTTTTTTGGATAGTAGTAGTGATTAATTTGATATTGGTTTGGAGTTAATGAAGTTATTTGAAGTTTGTTTTTAAGTGAATGAGTTTGATGATTGATTGAAGTTGTTGAAATAAGTGTGAGTTTGTTTTGAGTAGATGAAAAGATGTGGCTGAAGATGTTAAAGTTCTGACTGAAGTTGTTGCTGAAGTTGCCAAGGCTCTATATTGGTTATTGATGGTGACAAAAGTTGCTAATTGATAGCATTGGTAAATCTGCTATGTCTTTGACTAGTAAAAAGAATGTGGTTGTAATGTTGTTGTGACAAAGATCTCACAATACTTCAATTGCTGCTGTTATTCAAAATACTATTGTTTTCTGTTGCTACGTCTTTAACTAGTAAAAAGAATGTGGTTGTATGCTGTTGTGACAAAGATCTCACAATACTTCAGTTGCTGTTGTTGTTCAAAATACTATTGTTTTTTGGTCACATTAGACCTGTGAGCCTAGTTTAGCTTGAGGGGGACTGTTAGACAAAGGTTCTTGATAAAGCTCAAAACATTGTCGCTTTAAGTGAGCTTAAAGAATACAATGCAAAATGTGGTCATTTTGTCTAAAGAACCATTATAGCAATATTTGTTTAAGGGGGGTTTGTTGGTTTGGAAGACTAAATAAGGGAAAGATGTTAAGTTTTCCATTAAGCAGGCTTGGTGGGATATTTGTCGTCTGTTAATGCCAAAGTTCCTTGGGCCTACCGCATTTGGTTTAGTAAAAGTATTCATCGACATTCCTTCATTATGTGGTTAGTAGTGAAGGGTAAGTTACTTACGCAAGACCGAATGAGCAATTGTCTAGATCCCTTGAGCATGAGTTGTGTGTTTTGTAAAAACTGTTTGGACTCTCATAATCACATGTTCTTCATCTGCCCCTTCTCTTTACTTATTTGGAGAAAGGTACAAGTCAAAGGTAAATTCAAGGTTCCTTTGGGAGATTGGGAGAATACTATATCTTGGTGTACGAGTAAATTCAAAGGTAAAGGTGTTAGATCCATTATAAACTGTCTTTTGCTTGCGGCAACTATTTATGGGATTTGGTGGGAGAGAAATCTTCGGTTGTTTAAAGGTCCTAGAAAGAGCCTCCATTTGGTGGTTATCCAAAATTTTGATGTTGTAAGGCTAAGACTGATTAGCCTTCGTTTTAAGGATACTAAGAAGGTCCGAAGAGCTGCAGAGGAATGGGGCATTTCTAGGAGTTGCATTGAAGAGGGCTATGGTTGATTTAATTGACTGGTTTTGGTTAGGCTTTTCCTTTAGCTTGATTGGTTGTTGGTGTGATGTTGAGGTTAGGTTGTGATGGATGTGTCTCTATTGGGATTTGGTCTAGTCTGGTCTGGTTTGGGTCAAGTTTACTGGTTTATGTACTTTTTTTTTTTTTTGTGCTTGTCCATGATTGGATTTATGTTGCCTTTTTCTTGTTGCTTGGTTGGATTGGTGATGGCCACGCTTGTGGGGTGAAGGTTGTTTGTTTGGTTGACTTATGCTAGTTTCTGGATGCTGATGCATGTTTGTTTTAGGTGGTCTGCTACTACCATGTGATTGTTTGTGCCTGCTTGAGCTCATTTTGATGTTGCCTTAGGTTTGTGCGTGTCTTGTCTCTTTTTGGTGCTAGTGGGCTGTTGTAGTGTCTCGGATTTTTGGCTTCTAGGTGCATGTTGGCTTTGATTGGTTGCTGTTGGTTTTTGGTGTATGTTGTTGTGTCTTTTTTGTACTTGTTGATGGGTTCGTTTCTTTGCAAGTTTGTTGCTGGTTGTTGTTGGTTTTCCTAGTTTTTTTTGTTTGGTTTCTCTTGGCAACCTCGTTTCGCCGTGGGTGAGTATTGATTGTAAAGGATTGTACATCCTGGTTTGCTACTATTTTTTGTTTCTCTGTCTCGTGTGCCTTCGCTTGCGAGTTGTAGAGCTAGGGGTTTTTGCCTAGTTTAGGTGACATTTATTATTCTTTATAAAATTACAATTTACCTAAAAACAGCATTCTATAAATATAAATACACATGCATAGAAAGACATGCAATATACTAAAAAAGAAATAACATTACGTTGACAACAAATGCTTACAACAACTTCTTACAATCGCAAACATGGCAATTGACTTTTCTTCACACGTCAGTTCACCAAACCCAAAGCGCGAAATGATATTCACTACACTAAATAACGGTCGTTCCTTCATTGAGAATGACCGTTCTCCCATAGGAAACTACCGTTTCTTAAGATGGAACGGTCATTCCTCTCTTGTGGAATGGCTAAGGAATGGCCATTCCATTTAGTATGACCATTCATTTCAATTGAATGGTCATACCTTTTAGGAGAGGAACGATTGTTCTTCTGTATGGAAACAACAGTTTCCTATAAGAGAACGGTCGTTCCCAATGAAGGAACGACCATTCTTTAGTTGGTGAACTTACGTGTTTCGCGCTTTGGTTTGGTGAACTGAAGTGTGAATAGAAGTCAATTGCCACGTTTGCGATTGTAACAAGTTGTTGTAAGAACTTGTTGTCAACGTAGTGTTATTCTTAAAAAATATACCACTTCAAGGGTGAACGTGACTTTTGAAGTCTTCAGTTAGCATTTTCCATCATCAAACGGCTCAAATGTGAGGTTACTAATATCTTTTCAAACTTTAGGGACGTTACTATCTATTTGTGGAAGATGTGGAGTGTTGAAAATCTCTTAAAACCTTAGGGGAGCTGTTGATAATTACCCTTAAAATTATAGGTTAGCTATAATATACTGGATTCAAATTTCAATGTTCTCTCTCTTCTCCAAGAGGAATTAATACGATCCAATGTCTTTACAGATATATTTAGCCAGCAAAATAGATTTTTATCTTTTTGGTATAGATGGTCCAGTGAAATATACGCACAAATCTCTCTGACTATTAATGAGAATGTGTACGAAGCTGATCCTCTTGATCGTATGCAGACAAACATGTCCAAATTTTAACGTAGATTTCCTATTCACCATATATTTGATTTATTCGGTGGCATGATTTCATGCACATGCAAATGCCATCCACTTGCAATTTCGTCTTTCTCAATCAAGACTAATAAATTTATCAATTAAAATTTTGCAGTACTCCATGATATTAATTTCCATTATAAAAATCACAAACTGACCCTTTACAAATTGATAAATAATTTTATTGAAACTTCTGGGAATATCTGTTAACAAATTTTAGAGAATGGTTAGAATCTTTTCAAGAGAATTTAAGTTACATAAGGCCTATCATGCCAATGCCAAGCCTATATTATATAAAACAAAGAAAATAATATATAAAATCTTCTAATTTGTTTGTTTAATAGAATAATTTGTGTACATTGGTTCGTTGTACCTAGACTGTTTTAGATTTTCTAAATTAAAATAATGAGTCGTTTTCTTTTTAATATATAAATAACTTGTGTAGAGTTATTGAATTAAAAATATACATTTTTAATTTTAAATCTTTTTATATATTAGTTTGATTGAGATGTAAAAATATCACCTCCATCGTTTACTAATTTATGGCTATGATCTTGCTATAATTTAATAAATTTATTGTGGCCTTGAAAAGTCATAAACATTCATAGTCAATAGTCTAAACCAAAAATATTCTTTAAGATCTTTATTTGATAAAATATTATTGTGCTTCTCTTCCTATACAAATCCATCCACATCTCGTGTTTCATTAAAGTCAGAATACATGAAAAAAACACAAAAACAAACAAACTTCATAGACAGAATTTAGTATATATTTGTATAGAGGCATATACACATTTGTCTGTAAGTGCATGTGCCATTACCTAAAAATCAAAGATAGAAAGAGAGAGAGAAAGAGATTGGATTAATTTGAAGTGAAATTTACACAGTGGATGCATGTTCGCATGCATTTATGTCTCCTCTTCATGTGGCTTTGTTAAGTTTTGCCTCTAAAGACAAGGAATTGCATTCATGCTTGCACATGCTATCATGTCCCTATCCCTAATCTTTTGCAACTGGTCTATTCATGCTAATTATGGCTAATTTGAAAGAGGAAGAAATAAGCTAGGTCTAGTGTAAGAGAGAATTCAGGTTGGTGCATAAATTAACTCAAGTTTGGTAAAGTGCAGTAATGGTTTGTTTGTATGAGTGACAATAACCTTTGCTGGAAGCACATGTGTATTGGTTACCAAACCCAAATAAAAACCAAAAAAAATTATCCCCTTGTTATTTTTGTTGCTTGAATGCTCATAGAAGGAACAGTAAGAAGTTATTCTGCTTACAATCTCCATGTGTATGGGTTAATTCTATGATTTTGGAAACAAAAACAGTGTTGCCATGATTATATATAAAAGAAAAACATAGGTACATACTCATTTCATATGTGACACCTAGCACATGGGATCAAGTATCGTCACTCCAAAGAAATCGAATACGGTTGCTCTTACGCAAAATTTGAGCAGCTCATGCCCAAACCCTCACTAGAATAAGACAATGCTTACAGAGAAAGATACGAATCTTCTCTAGTTAACCTCTCATGGATTTTAACTATGGAAATTTTGTTGTTTAAGCCTAGCTCAAGGTGAAAAGTGCTTAGTCATCAATACTTTTGCCAACCACTTTGAATGGGTTGGTCGTCAAAGGCCTCTTTCTTAGTTTTGAAAGTTTCATCATCAAAGGCCCATGCTTATCACTTTTATTGACAATATATTATTTGGCCCATGTTTGCCAATAAGTAATGCTTGTCGCACGACATTACGGGACAATTTTTATAAATAGTTTAGGTTTTGTGTAATTTGTGTGGTGCGTTTTTTGAGCCGTCAATGTGTTAGTTTTGTTTACTTTCGAAGGTTAGAGTCATAGAAAATTAGAGAACAATTTTTTTCTCGAGGACTTACATGGATTTGACTGAGTCAGGTGGGTTGTACAAGGGTTTAAAGGCTTAGGTTTGTGATTAAACTTGAGCAATTAGACTTGTATGCATAGTATTTTCTAGTTGATTGAACACATCCCATGGATGTAAGTAGATTTTTTGTGGAATCACGTAAATTTGTTGTTCTTGTGTGTGATTGTTATTTTATTTAAATTTTCCTTTATTTTTTTAACACATTGGTATTCTAATATGATATTTTTCCTTACAATTGGTATTAAAGCAATGTTAACTAAATGGGAGTGATGTCTATAAGAGAAAGAAAAGTAACAATTGATAGATTCAATGGCATTGCCTTTGGGTTTCAAAAGATGCAAATTAAAGATTATCTCTATCAGAAAAATCTCTATCAGATTCTCCTAAGAAGAAAACCAAAAGGGGTAAAGGATGAAGATTGGGTTGTTCTTGACTGAAAAACTTTGGGAACTATTACTTTAACATTGTCTCGCATCGTTTCTTTCAATATGGCGAAAGAAACGACAATTATAGGTCTTATGTCCACTCTTGCAAATTGTGTATGAAAAGCCTTCTATCTCTAACAAGGATGTGACAATTATTCAATTTGAAGATGAAGGTGCATCAACCCCAAGGGATTGGCTTGGTGGTTAAGAATGTGTGTACTCTTCATTGACTTTCTGGGTTCAAATTTTAGGGTCACCTATCACAAATGTAAATTTGTGGTTTTCCCTGAACATTTGACTTGTAAGGTGTTCAATGGATCCTGAGAGTTAATCGAGATACTCGCAAATTAGTTTGAACACCCCGATGATTTAAAAAACAAAAAGATGAAGATGATCTGTTACTGATGTTAGGATAAGCCTTATTAGTTGGATAAATTTTCTGTGATAAATATTTTATTATTAAATAAAAGTTATTTAATTTACCTGTCAGATCTATTATTGTAAGTCAATGTCAAATGATTCATAACTTAATATATATATATAAGTTCAAAATGTTGTTAGCAACCTTGAACAAATTTGGATACTCTATTTAGTCAAGGTTGTTATGTTGTTTGCTTCAATGGGGAATTACGAGTCTCCAGTCATTAAAGTGGAAACTTTAGGGCAACAACACTTGTGTGTTTGGAATACATTGAATGGATCTCGTGAATTTAATATTTAATATAAATATCGTAATTGAATATTAAATTCATACTCTGACAATTAAGAGCGTGTCTATCAAAATCCTTAGTGGATATAATAGCTATTGTTTATAGTATATTTTCTTTGATTAAAACAAAAGATGAGACCACATCTACACGGTTAATACCCTAGCTAGTAGAGACGATGTACTTATAAGCATTGAGAACTCTAATCCATTGATATGAAATTCATGACTCTTAAGTGAAATAAGAATATCACTTTGAGAATTTTTTAAGGATTTGGATAATAATCTTGGCCAAGTATTTAAGGATTAAATTCATGAAATTGATACTATGTTATATTCGTATAAGTTATGATAGTCTTTATTATCCATTATCTAAAAAATGGTCTCCATGGATTAAGATGTAATGGGAAGGGTAAAACAGTAATTTTCTTCCAACTCCTATTATTGATATTTTATGAGGATACACATGAAATTTATTAATTGTCATATGGATAGGGTATTTATGCAAAATTAATCAGATTAATTTATTAAAACTTTCTTAATAGAGTATTTAATTAAAGAGTTCAATTTTGGCTTTTAGTGGAATAGCCCAAAATTAATGGATCAAGGCCCATTGTATATACGAGTTAAATTGGTAATGTGCCCATTCATTAGAGCTCTAATTGAATAGGTCATATTGGTCTTCTACGTAATTCTAATATAATTCCTGAAGAGTTTTATTTTCTATTTCTAAACCCTAGAGCTGAGCAAAAGTATCCATTGTGTCAAGAATGACTATTCTTGATGACAGAACAACCATTCCTCTGGGTACTATAGTTTTTTAGAAGTACATTAAATTCAACAATGGCTCTAATTTTTCAAAGGGAGAGAGACGCAATAAATACAGCGATTTATTGCAAGAGAAAGAGAGAGAATACGCAACAAAGATAAAAAAAAATATATTCAAAGAACATTTTCACATAATCACTTGAGCTCAAAAACCAAATCATTAACTCTCACTTGTACTCGTATTTAAAACCTATGAGAGTATAACTGTTCTTATTGTGTGTATAAGCCTAGCTTGAAGAGGCAATCATTCAGAAACACTTTATCATTCATATTGTGGGTGAAATCTTATAAAACTAAGAGGCGAAATTCTATCAAACTATTGTAGAGGTGAAATCCTGTCAAACTAGTGTAAAGGCACAATCCGATTCTAGTGAAACTTCAAGGAAGTTGTCTAGAAGAAGTGGATGTAGAAGGCTTGTGGATAAAGCTCCAGACAATTATAAATCTTTGAGCATTTTTCTTCTCTCTACTCATTTATTACTTCCAGCATATCTATTGTCTATATTTGTTGCTATTTATTGTTTATTCATTGTGTGGTTGGTGAAAGTTTTAATTTCGCATTAATTTTCATTAACTCCTACTCACCCTCGTCTAAGAGTTTTTGTGTTAGAGTCATGATAATGACTCAATTAATATGATTAAATTACCCAATTGTGCTTAATTTGAATGTTTATTAGGACAATTAAAAGAATGTAAGAATTAATTCAAAAACAAATTACTTGTTAATTTTTTCTCACAAATTATGCAATTTTGGAATGATTTATGAGATGTTGTGAGTTGATATTAGGTTGTGATGTTTGTTTAGGGTTGAAATTGTCTTAATATTGCAAATTAGAGGGGGTTTAATGACATATTTCAGGATTGATTCTGTCAGTTTTTCTTTTGTGCAGGGACTGAATTGATAGTTGCCACATTTTCTATTTAAATGAAATTTTCTGCATGAACAGTGTCATCTCCATCCTTCAACACAACAACCATTTTCGCATCCAGAGGAGGTCTCCAACAATTCCATCCTCTCCACGACTCATCACCTTCCCACCACGGCGTTTGGATTTCCACCACCATCGCATCCAAAGGTTGAAGCCGCCGTTCCCCCGTGATTCCAACCACAAAATCTGAGTTTTCCAACAAGCCGTGACCTTTCAGATTCCGCTAGATCTGCACCATTCCCGGCCTCTCTGAGTATCACCGCCAGCAGATCCATCATCCAGAGACCTTGATCGAATATCACATTTTTTCCGATCACCGATCCGACCCCGCAAGTGCCCCCACGCGCCGCTGTGCCTCTTCATCTTTCAGTCCAGATCTGCTTCTATTCCAGCATCACCTATTCTCACCGCCCAAATATTCAGAATCCTGGTAGTCTGGGCTTTCCCGACATATTTTTGGATCATCGAACGGAGCTGGCACACGCCCCCACATGCCACGCGTCGCCACAGCTTTTCAGATTCTGACAAATTTCGGTGACTCTTCAGCTCCCCAGCAGTAGATCTAGACTCCCCAGGTCCAGATCTACCCATTGGTGTGCTCGAATATCATTTCCAAGACAGTTGATCGAAAGATTCACCGGAAAATTAACGTTTTCCGGCGAGTTGTGACGTTTCGTATTTCGGACATTCTGTTGGTCAATTACGTTCACTGGTCGCACCATATTGACGTCGATCATCGTCCCTCCACCATGGGCAGCCCCGTTCGCATCATTTTAGCCCTTATCGACATCCCGATGAGCGGCTAAGTTCTCGGTTGCCCATTACGGAAGAGGCGAGATTGAGATTGACACCACGGCCCTCGTCGTTAGCTCTTGACTAGTTAGATGAGTTCGATCAGCAATATTCGGTAGTATTTCTTTGTGACTATATTTATTTTCGTTTCGAGTTCGATTTCGATACTTTAATATAGTCGATGTATTAATTTGATTATCGTGTATTCGTTGAACGTT
>WYDK02037851.1:0-18253 GCA_009867345.2 Toxicodendron radicans | reverse complement strand
GTCTATTCCTGTTGGTGTTAGTGTTGATGATCACCCTTCTTATTATGATTCAATACATGCTTCACAAGGTTGTTTTTTAATATCTAAGCAACTTAATAGCTATTTTAAATTAAATTAGTTTACAATCAAGTTTTAACTTATGATTTTTATTTTTTACTAAAATTTTTGTAGATGACAGTGATGATAACGGCAAGTCAAACACAAATGATGGTGAAGGTGAACTATGAAGTTCAACTAAGGATAGATTGAATATCATTGGGTGACTTAGGAGAAGAATCTAAGAACTTACAAAACACTTGCAAGTTGCATCAATTGATTTTGTTATAATTATTATGTGACTATCTTCATTAATTTTGTTATGTAATTTGTAATTAGATGAAAACTGTATGATATTGAACTTGTTATTGAATGGCTGTGTTGAATTTTTAAAATTGGCAGGTTCAATTTTTTCATTGATGATGACATCATGCTAACATCAGCATGATGACGTCACCGGTCCAACTGTCCGGTCCAACCGGTAGGACCAGTGAACCGGTAACTTTTTTCGTTTTCAAAACGGTCAGATTTTTAAAACATTGAAGAAGACCCTGCAGCAGGCCTTACTGAGGAACTGCAGGATATTTCTATAAGTAAGGACGACCCACAAAGGGTATTGAAGATTGGAAGCGGGCTGAATAAGGAGTTAACGGGAAATTTAATAGAGTTCCTGAAAAAGAATCTTGATGTGTTCGCCTGAGTTCACATGGACATGGTGGGGATTCATCCCGACAAAATATGCCACAGATTGAACATCGACCCCGCCGCAAAACCAATTTGACAGAAGATGAGGTCAATGGATGTAGACCAATCTCAGGCCTTGAAAGATAATGTTGATAAGTTATTAAACATCAACTTCATCAGGGAAGTAAGGTACCTGAATTGGTTCGCCAATCCGGTACTTGTAAAGAAATCAAATGGCAAGTGGCAAACTTGTGTGGACTTTACTGATTTGAACAAAGTCTGCTCGAAAGATAGCTTCCCGCTGCCTAGAATCGACCAGCTCATCGATGCAACAGCCGAGCATGCATTCCTTAGCTTAATGGATGCATATTCGGGATACAATCAAATCCCCATGTATCAGTCCGACGAGGAAACACTTCATTTATTACTGATCGTAGCCTTTATTGTTACAGGGTGATGCCGTTTGGGCTAAAAAATGCAAGGGCAACCTATCAGCAGTTGGTCAACATGATGTTCGCTGAGCAGATCGGAAAAACTATGGAAATGTACATCGATGACATGCTCATCAAATCAAAAGAAACAAGTGAGCACATTGAGCATTTGATAGAAATGTTCGAGGCCCTCATAAAATACCGGATGCACTTAAATCACCTAAAATGTGTATTCAGTGTAAGCTCGGGCAAATTCCTAGGGTTCATGGTGAATCAGCGGGGTGTTGAGGCCAACCCCGACAAGATCCAAGCACTATTGAACATGTAGAGCCTTACAAACATTAAGCAAGTTCAGAGTTTGACGGGCCAAATTGCAGCGCTCAGTCCGTTCTTTTGAAAAGTGACGGACAGATGCTTACCATTTTTTGAGGTATTAAAGGGGAATAAGAAGTTCGAATGGACCGAGGAATGTGAGAGAGCGTTTCAAGAGTTGAAGAAGCACCTCGGCCAATCCCCTTTGCTCTCAAAGCCAATATTCGACGAGCCGCTCTTGTTATATTTGGTAGTCTCTTTCTTCGCCGTAAGTGCGACATTAATGAGAGAAGAGGCGGGGACTCAATGGCCTATCTATTATGTAAGTCGAAGGTTAGTTGATGCAGAAACAAGGTACTCAGCGATGGAGAAGTTGGTTTTGGTTCATATAGTCGCGTCCAAGAAGCTACAACCTTATTTCCAAGCGCACACAATCCATGTATTAACCAATTTACCGCTGAGGAAAGGGCTCCAAAAGCCCGAAGCATCGGGCTGATTGATTTAGTGGTCGTTGAAATTAAGCTAGCATGACATCAAATATTTTTCGAGAACAAAAATCAAGGGGCAGGCTCTCGCTGATTTTATTTCTGAGTTCTCCTACCAACCCGAACAGGGAGTGGTACCTATAGAGCCAAACAGCGATGAGATCATCACCTCAAAAATAGCTGAGGCAAAGTCGAACTGGCAGTGGAAAGTGTACGTCGATGGTTCCTCAAATGAGAGAGCGGCTGGAGCCGGTTTGTTGTTGGAAAGCCCCAAAGGAACAAAGTTTCAGGCTGTAGTTAAATTTGAGTTCGCTGCATCAAATAATAAGGCAGAATATGAGGCCCTTTTGGCAATAATCGAGCTGGCGAAGGAGATAGGTGCATAATCGTTCATAATTTTAAGCAATTTGTAGCTCGTGGTCAATCAAGTAACATGAGAATACCAAGCCAAGGAAGAAAGAATGGTCGCCTATCTGCGGAGGGTAAAACTTTAGCTAGAGCCCTTCAAATGTTACAAAATTCAGCAGATTCTAAGGGAACAAAATTTAGTGGCTGACGCCTTAGCTCGCTTAGCGTCCTCAATGAAAGATGAATCAGCGGACTAGATACCGGTAAGAATCCTATGGAAGTCAAGTATCAGTCCGCCGAAAGAATTAATGGAGATAATTCTACTATACAGCTAGATGGATGCGATCATTTCCTATTTAAAATATGGAGAGGTACCTGAGGATAGAAATGAAGCGCGATCACTGCGGGCAAAATCAGCCTGTTATACCCTAATAAATGACAAGCTTTTATAAACGAGGATACGACACCTTGCTTCTCAGATGTGTTGATAAAGAAGATGCAGACTCATCCTTAGAGAAATTCACGAGGGAATATGCGAGAACCACTTAGGTGGACAAGCTCTCGCCTATAAAGTGTTGCGCGAAGGTTATTATTCGCAACCTATGTATGAGGATGCACCGGATTTTATCCGCAAATGTGACAGATGCCAGAGATTCGCTGATATTCCGCGGGCACCGCCACAAGAACTCATTACTCTAACCAGTCAGTGGCCTTTTACGGTCTGGGGAATTGACCTGGTAGGCCCGCTACCCTAAGGAAAGAGCGGGGTCAAGTTTTTGGTGGTGCAATTGATTATTTTACCAAATGGGTAGAGGTCGAGCCCTTGGCCACAGTAACATCAAGCAAAATGAAAGATTTCATTTACAAGAACATCATTTACAGGTTCGGGCTCCCTCACATTATAGTAACGGATAATGGGAAACAATTCAACAGTGAGGAGTTCGTCTCATTTTGTGAGGGGCCCGAAATCAAAAAGAGTTTTGCAACCGTATATCAACCTCAAGCAAATAGGCAGGTCGAGGTTGTGAACAAAGTAATCAAGCATATCCTAAAAAAGAAGCTCAATGCTTTAAAAAGGAGATGACAGATGACTTGCCCAAAGTTTTGTAGTCCTATAGAACCACAACGAGAACATCAATAGAAGAAACCCTGTTCTCGCTCGCTTATGGGTGCGAGGCGATGGCCCCAGTCGAGGTGGGGGTAAAAACCTTCAGGACAGAAATGTTTGATGAAGACATTAATGGTTCCCTATTGAGGTTGAGGCTCAATTTGATAGATGAACATCGGGTGAAGTCACAAGTAAGGCTCACATCTTATTAGCAGTGAACCAAATGATATTTCAACTCCAAAGTTAAGAATGAGGAGTTTGAAAAGGGAGATCTAGTGTTAAGAAGAATCATGCCCGCTGCGAAAGAATTGAGCTGGGGGTGTTCGGTCCGAAGTGGGAAGGCCTATTCAGAATTTATAAGAAAATCGGGCCAGGAACTTTTCACTTGGAGTATTTGAATGGAACAGCGGTTTTATGGGCTTGGAATGCCAAGCAACTGAGAAGGTACTACCAATGATCCCAGTTCGACTAAGTTTTTTTTTTACTATGTAATTTTCCTTTTTCTTTACTTTGTAATTGGGCCGAGTCTGACCCTATTTTTTAATAAAGAATGTTATTCAATTCAATTCAATTTGTACTTAACGTTGTAAGTTGTGTGAACCACGACAAAAAGAAAAGCTCAAAGGCAAACAGCCCGAAATCCGACAATCTGTACCTCGAAACTCAATCAAGAAAAACACGCCGAGGGGAGATCGATTAAAACTCAGCAACCTGGGCTTAGAGAAATGTTTTAACACAAATTAAAAGTCGTTACAAGTCTAAGATCTCTTTCAACACTTGGAAAAATTTGAGCAAGTCTCAAAGTAAATCCGAAAGCTAAAGCATATCGACTTCAAAGAAACACAACAGTGCGAATGTTGCAACAAGCTCGAAAAAAAAAAAGGTATTTCATCCAATCAAAATGTTTGTTTGTTATAAAAGAAACAACTCGCCAACAACTAGCACTTGTATAAAAGGAGAAAATGCGGGGTTCATTACAAGAAACTTAAAAAAGTACAAGCCAAATTTATTCAGTAGGGGGAATGACGCTCTGATCGATTTGAGCGGGCTGAGAGGTGGCAACAAGGTCCGTTGGACCTTCAACTTGGTCATCCTTAAAAGTATCATCCGTGTCTTCCCCTGACTCACTGCTCTCATAATGAAGTTCCTCGATCTCGGGCTCATTAGCTCCCGCCTCGTCAAGCTCGGGTTCATTGTCCTCCGAATATACGAAAACGGCCCTAAAGGCCTCGTATCAGAGCCTCGCGATTTCAGTCCGGTATTTTTTTTGGGAGGAAGGAGTAATCTCTGTCAGGATCTGCCTTGAACATTTCAGTAACAAGGTTTAATGACGTCTCCCAAAGGTTGACCTCAAACCTTCTTTTGGCCTCCTTGACATTGCCTTTGAGGTGGACAATTTTAGCCTTTTTATCACCATACAACTCTTTCAAGTTGAACGGTTGTAGGGTTTGGTCGCTCAAGGATTTATCTAGCAAAACCGCATTTGCTTGAGACACAGCGAGGTCAGAAGCGAGCTTCACATTTTCAACGACAAGCCTTGCTTTTTCTTTGGCCAAGTCTTTTTTCTCAGCGAGGGCCTTATTCTTCGCAGCCTCAGAAGCTGCAAGCTTTTCCTCGAATTCTCTCTTCGCCTTTATTTGTTTATGCAAAAGGCGAACTTTGTCCCACGCCTTATCCTTGGAGTTGATGGTTGCATTAATAGTTTTGGCGGGGTTCTCCAAAATGTCGTAATGATTTTGGTAAAGAAGGCTGAGCATATTGTATGCCTGAAAGACCACAAGTTATAAGTGAGAAGCATGGCGAAAAAGAAATTTCTTATTGAGTGGAGTCGATTAGTTACTTTACCTTTCTCAAAGCCTTAGTTGTACTGAAAAATTGATGATGGGAGGGCAGAGTTGTGAACTCCGAGAAAAATTTGTCCGAGACGGACTATTTGGTTATCATCGCCCCGGTAGTGATCTTCTCAGGAAGAGATATGATGAGTGCATCCAACTCCGTTTCTTCGAGGTCTTCCTGCAGGCGGGCTGAGGCTTCCGCCCTCACTTCTTTCCCTTTGGCCTTTAGGGATTTTGAACTTTGACCCTTTGAGCTACAAAATTATTCTAGCGCGGTCCTTTTTCAGGGGCTCGTGCCGGGCTCTTTTTTTGTTTTCTTTGAGCTAAGGGCACCAGTGATCTCGCCCCCAGGGCGTTTAACCCCGATCACCTCTGGGAGAATAGGGGTCGTTGGAACGACGAGATCAGTTGTCGGGGTTACAGGAACCTCGGAAGTGGTCAGCGCAAGCTTCGGGTAGATTTTAATCGCCCCAGTCGAGGTTTTGCCTTTCTTTGAGGCTGATTTACTCTTGTAGTTTACGGGCCTTGTGGCAATTCTTGATCCTACAGTCGCAGTTTGCAAGTTAGTTATGTGCTAACAGTAAAAAGAGAAGAGCAAACTGATAACTTACTTCTCATTTTGTAGGGTAAAGAGATATAAGTAAGCAAAAATTTGGCGGACTCCCGACAGAATCGAAATTTGACCAAATTGGAGAGATTGATGAGCTGCGCCACCTCGCGCTGACTCTCAGGAAGCGCACTGAATCGAGCAAGTCGAGATGTGTCGAGGTTGGAAGGGGGATTCCAGTTGCGGTTCACTGTAATAATGAAAAATTAAAAAAAATGCCAGCATTGCAAAAAGTGAAAGGCAGGTGTACATGCATCCCCTTGAAAGATACCACCGCTACCACAAGCAAAAAAGAAATATTCGGAGTTCCAGTTCTTTATTTTGCCTGGGATCCTGGCCAGCCCATTGAAAATTTTCCTGTAGGTTTTCGACAGGTAAAAGGTGTCGTCTTGACCCTTCTTAAGTTTATATAAAAATGCGAGCTCATCTATGGTGAGGTCGCCAAGGTTATACACTTGGAAGGCTATATATAAACTGATTATTATCAAGTTGAGTTCGTCGAAATTTGGAGCAGGGCGACGTTGTAATAGTCGACGACACTTAAAAGAAAAAGGTATTGGGGAATGGAGAGCCTATATCTAAGCAGGGTTTCAGAAATAGCGGACTAGCCGCTGGTGGCATTTTCCTTAAATACCCCGTCAGAAGCATGATGGGAGTTTCAATCGAGTACTCTACAAATTCGGACGAGGTCGTCCTCAGTAATCAAGGAAGAAGGTTGCTTCTTCAAGACTATTGAAGCCAGCGGGGTTATTACATTTAAAGAGTCATCAGACTTATTGCTAGAGCCCGTATCAGAGCGGGCACCATCATCCGCAAATAGCTCGTCCATGCTGGATCTAGATTTCGACATCGCCATCGGGACTTAGACACCTGAAACACGAATAAACAAGTGTTATGGTCGAGCCCATAAGCCAAGAACATAGACACTTGTACTCGGGCCAGGTGCCTAAGAGAGCCCAATGGCGAGCTCATTAAATTTAGTATTAATTTCCAGACTAAAACTCAGATTCCAGCGATAGAATCCAGAGACCATTCGGTCACTTCCGGTTTGTTTCTTGGGGAGAAACCCAGAAAGTCCTAAAACTACCCATACGAAAGCTAAGCATGCCATTTTTTCCTAACTACTAGCAAAACGACAACAATAAAAATAAAAAGGGGGGGCTGAGAAATCACTCACCAAAAGAGTATGACGACTAGAACCACAAGAAAAAGGTTGCCTAAGTAGTTGTAATGACGGGAAAACTTTCTTTTTGCAGAGAAAAATATTAGAGAATAGAGTAGAAGAAAATGAAAATGAAAAGCTTCCTTTTTATAGCAAAATTCAAATCGAGTGGGAACTGATCACAACCATTGAATTAAGCAAGCAATCCTAGCCCCCCATCGTGGGGGCAATCTGAGCCGCTCGAAAGGGACAATTGTCAACGATCCATGAAAAATGGTGCAACCGTCGAACTTCATAATGATAACCGCTGACACACGAAGCAACATTCACGCACGTGGCCAGCTATCATGGTAGTTAAAGTGGCGGCTGTATTAATTGTATGCAAGACAAATCGACAGTTATCGTGATAAACGATTCAACATCTCGAGATGACAGACTCAATTGAGTAAAGTGTTTGAAGCTCGACGACAACCTCCAAACTCTGGGGGGTAGATGTTGTGCGGGCTTTTTCATGGAGAGTCCGCAGGAATCGGACAATGATTGAGAAATTGAAAAAGTTCATGGCGAGCCGGTTCTTATTTTACCTGACACAACGGTCACCAATAAGAGCTCAATGGATGAGAAGGCCCGATTTGATCACAAGAGGTTGATGAATGCTTGCAAGTGCACTCATACTTAGTGATTTTAAGGGTATTTTGTGTGGGAATTAGGTTTAATTGGTTAATTTTACTTAATTCTCTTTATATCTTTTGTTTTCTAGAATCACGGGTATGTTTTGTCAATTTTAAGGTATTCATGTGCTGAAAAAAATGAGGATTTCGAGCATGTATGTTGAATATTAAAGAATCAAAATCATGCAAGAACAAACGGTGCAAGAATCGGCACTCAAACGAAGAAGTTATGAGTTTTTTTTTTACCAGAGGAACTATTCACGCGCCGCGTTGCAATGGGTAGAACTGAATATGCTTTACTAAAATGAACATATCATGCTCTACATTATTCCAATTGACCTGATTTTTGTTGAGTTGTAAATATAAGAGACAGATATATAACTTTCATGCTTTGGTCGTGATCCATTTCGACTTGGAAGATAGTTAAAAAGTGACACGAAAGTTACGTCACAACAGAGTTCATGCAGAAGTGAAAAAATATAAGAAATTCGTTCCAAAAATGCCCTTAACAACCCTAGCACTATGAATAAACTATTTTTCTTAGGTTTAAGCAGTTTTGGAAAATGTTTTAGAATTGGGGGGCTCTAGAAAGAGGAGAGGAGGAGAACTCTTTTGTTCTTCTTGTTCTTCAAGAATCCAAGGTGTAATCTTTCTTTTACTTTGTGTATTTTGTTATTTTCATTTAATCTTTTCTTTTTGTTTATGTAATTAGTTGATGTTTCTAGGGATTTGATGAATTCTAATTGAAAGCTTGTGTTTTGAGATAATCTATTTGTTTAATCTATTCAAACATGTTCTTGATTCATTCATTGTTTTTAATTCAATCTTTATTTGTTTAGGCCTTCATTTCTTTAATTTCCAGATTTATTCACCACTTTGAATTTGATACACTCCTCTTCTTTTTCTATCAAACCTATAAGATTTACTCCTCTGTTAAGAATTATCTGCTTGTCTTTGAAAGAAATCCCAAATTTCAGTCGCTCCTTTAGACATAAGCTCTCCTCCACTTATTACCATCATCCACTCTTGAACATTTTGTAGTATTCCTTCAAAAAAATATTGGCATTGATGCCACTTTTCAAAACCGTGATGAGGAAACTTCAATAGCAACCCATTAAATCTCTCCCAAGCTTCATAATATTGTTCATCCACTTTTTGTGTGAACTCGGAAATTCCCCTGCGAATAGAATTAGTCTTATGAATAGGAAAATATTTATTAAAAAATATTTGAACCATTTGTTCCCAACGAGAAATTTTCGTACTTAAAAATCTCACACACCGCATAGAAATCATTCAAATGATTATACGACTCTTCATTATCCAAACCATAAAAGAAGAAAGACAATTCATGACACTAGGTTTCAATTCAAAGCTCTTAGTTTTAACTTGTGGATATCTAATGCATGAGGTACTCAAATTAGTTAATGGACTCAAATAATCTTTAAAAGGTTTTTCTTTATTGTTCTCTTCAGCCATATTAACTAAAATGTTGTTATCCTCAAAACCACCCTCAAAAGCTATGCATTTTCTCTTATAAAAAGTCCTCTCAATCTCACTATTAATAGGTTCCAAATTAGGATTCCAAGACCTACGACCTAACATGCAAAACAATACTACAACAATGAAAACAAAGAAAAATTAACCAAAGAATAAATGAAAGGAAAAGAACAAGAACTAACCTGGTTCTGCTGTTATAAAATGAGATTAGTACCAACAAAATCGAGATACTTTTGATAAGCATCTCTTTGCCCCTGGTTAGCCACTGGTAGAGGCATATCATGAACAAGGTCTTCAAGAATGTACAACTTCTTTTCGAATTTCTGTACAATCCAAAGATTTCTATACCATTACGTGAAGTTGGATCCATTTAGCTTATTCTCCTTATTGATGATAGATCGCAGTGATGAAGTATTGTTGTTCATTTTATCAGATTCTATAAGTATAGAATAAACAGAATTAAAACATGTTGATATTATTATTTAACAAGGCCGTTTAGTTAAATAATTACTCCTACTATTTTACTCAAAATTAATAACCCTCACTATTAATCTCGAGAAGGCCCATTGGACTTCCTAGTGGCCGAGATCCCATTAATCCCATCCCAAACCTATGTTGAGGCGAACAAGCAGGTTAATTAGGTAGCTAGGCCAAGAAACTTAATTTACATCAGCTAATAGCACCAACTATTAATCCTCAAATGTAAATTAGGTCAACAAACCAATTACACAATTGATGGCGCCAACCATCAACCTTAAGTGTAATTCTTGGATCAGTAGAGTGGACACTACATGTCCCACGTACATTATGTAAATGCACTACTCTAACTATGCCTCCAATGCACTTATCAACCTTTGCTGAGGCGAACAACCAAAATGCTTTGGTTAAGTCAGACCCATCACCATTAAGGAAAACTCCAAAAGACATTTAACCTCCCATTGGTAGAAGCATATCCTTCGCTGATGCGAAAAACGTAACAACGAACAATGGTTTGATTAAATACATGGTGATGGAAGGCGTGTTGTTATTAAGTTTGACTTAACATCGTTTATGAGGGATTTTTTATTTAGGTCTCACCAATTTTTATCTTATTAAACATGTTATCATGATGACATACCCTTAACATGCAACTGAGTGGTAAAATTAAATGTGCCATTACATGGCCTAACTAAAACCGTTTTTCCTTAGCCTAGAGGAAACAATAGGTCAACTTAGGGATTTTGTAAAATTAATCTTGAGTCTTTAAGTACGATCGCTTCATCCTCGCTGATGACCAACAAGCTGTGAAGCTCGCTCGTCACAGCAAGGTGATATCTCGCTGCGGTGATTGTCAACAAAAATCACATTCGTCACGGCAAGCATTGGTTTCCAACGCCACCACGATTCAGAACAATACAGATCCGTGGGCAACAACTTGTTCAAATCTGTTTTCGCACAACAACGTGAATCCAGGTCTACATATGCAACAACATATGTACAAGAACAAATCTAATTCATCAACAATTAAAAATACAGTTTTTAATTCAATTAAATTGATTAAGCAGATCATAGATCATCAAAATAATCAATCTAACATCCTAACATGCAATCACCAAACCACATGTTATCAAACATGATTTTTAAACAATTAAATTATAATACCTGAGGCTCTGATACCACTGTAAGGATGTATCATTGTATAAACGCAACGGAAAAAAAAAGTTTTTATAACAAATAAAACCACAACGATTCCTATTCCCTTGAATCCGAGTATTTAATTTAATTGTTTACATGCAAAACAAAACATTAGTATAAAAGTTTCAATTTCATACCAACGTTTGATGGCTCTTTCTCTGGATGGCTTGATTTCACTCTCAATCCAAGAACAAGATTGCACAAACGGAAATCCACACGAAGATAATCTCACGTACCAATTAATCAATTTGCTAGAATGATTAATTGGCTTTAATAATAAAAAAGAATAATATTTCTCTCACACTAGATGGCTAACGTTTTTGAGAGAGAGAGAGAGGGGAGGCTAGGGTTTTGTGTGTTAATCATCTATTATGTTTTAATCTCAAGTGACACTTATATAGTGCACCAATTAAAACCCTATTCCAAGTTGGAATAGCCATGGATTCTTAAAAGGATCCAACCTTGCAGCCAAACAACCCTTTAATTGGTATTTTAAATAATAATAATAATTATTTTAATTAATAAATATCAATATAATAAATACATTAAAATTTAATAAAATAATAATGCATTTAAATATATCTACAAATATATTTAAATATATGTAATCTCACCAATTTTAATTTCTATATTAAAATTGTACTTTAGGCAACAACCTTAGCAATTGTAACAACTAAGACTAAAATTACTAAACTAAAAGTAATCAAATTTAAAAAAACTTAAATGAACTTAACAATCAATTAATGAAGCTTAGGAGCTAAATTTCACCATATTCATCTGGCCTAATGCTATTAATCTCATTACCGTTATCTCAATTCACACTCAAGGGTCGTACTCACTTGACTAAGGTATTACCATAGGGCGTTCGGGATTAACCTAGTGTTTTCATCACTAAACTAGCTAGAGCGTATAGTCTAATCTAGTGAACAAAAAACCATTAAGAGCAAGAGCACAAATCATCAAAAACCAATTCGTATTAGGCAGTGTGTATGCTTAAACACAAATCCTTCATCTAAGAGAGCTAACCAAAGTGGGTATTTTGCAATACCCAACCTTGTCTCAAATCAATCTACAACCAATATTAATAAGAGAATCAAATAAGCATAATAAATGAAACAAGATCATTAATTGAATGAGAAACAAATAACATTGATTAAAGCATCAAGCCTTTAAAATAGGTTACATTGGATACCTAATTTCGAGTTTAATTACACATGATAGAGAAATCAAAATAGGGCTTCCCCCCTCTGTCGTTATTTCTTCGCTGGTCATTCCGACGATTATCTCTGGGGTCAAAATGAACAAGAGCCTTTTCCCATAATTCTTTTCGTGGGGGTGTGCTAGTGCTGGCCCCCTGGTTGCTGCAAGGCGAAACAGCAACACAATTTTCAATCCTCAGGAACTTTTCCATGAGTTCGTAAAATGTCCGGAGTGGGACATTTTCTTCCTTTTGGAGTTTGTTCTAGAATTCTTCCTGCGGTCGTACACCTGCTATTATCAGGGTGCGAACAGCTTCCTCCTGCGCATTGGTGACTTTACAAAGTTCAGTGTGGAACCGCTGCAAATAAAACTTCAATGACTAGCCCTTTTCTTGTCGGATGTTGCTTATGTAGATCAAAGGGATGGAAAACTGTCTGTTTACCTGGAATTGCCGTAAAAACAGCAAACTCATGCCGTTCCAAGAATCGACTGTTCTGGCTGGTAGTAATCTAAACCATCTTTTTGGAGACGAAGCTAGAGTGATCGCTAAACATTGGTATTTAGCTAAGTTTGATACCCGGTGAAGCTTTATGATATTATTGAATACGAACAGGTGATCCTGTGGATCGTGGTTGCCATGGAACGCCTTCATGTCGGGCATCCGAAAACCATTTGGCTATGGAGCTTCCAAGACTTCTGCAGAAAGTAGGGAAGACTCCGAGCCATTATTCTCATTGTTACGGAGAGCCTATAGGTCATCAATGGCCCATTGCAACTCTTCGATTCGGCGAGCATCGTTGGGCGATTGAGGCTGCTGTTAGGGATCCACACTTTTAGCCATTTTGGACTGTTGTCGCTCTGTTCTTCGATCTATTAGGTATTGTTAGAGATCGTGAGTCAGGATGTTGCTTAGTCCACATGGCCACCTTTGCTCGTTGCCCCGTGTCTTTGCATGGGTGCGATTCATTGGTGAATTCACTTCTTCCTGAGGAGGGGCGAGAGTAACCTGGTGATTTTTAGTTTGCGATCGCTGAGTTTCAAATAGCTTTCCTCCTATTCACCACGGTGCGCTATCCCCAGGCCAGTGGGATTGGTGATTATCCGGCCTGTTCATCAGATTTGATCTCCGAACCCCAAGTGTAGACTGGTTTTGGGTATATTTGTTACCAGATCGCACCCTTGTTGGGTCGTTCCCAGTGCGGGGTCTCTTAGGGATTGGGCCCTGCACAACACCCATCTGGTCGAGGACTAGTAAGTCTGGTCGTTGATCAATTATGTCCAAACATTGAGTGATCGTTTGGAGGGTATGATCCAATCTGTCCATGTACCGCAGCAGTGCTGGGTCAAGGCTCGAGACGGGTCAATGGATATATCGAATGCCAGCTCGATGAGGTTGTGGTCACCATTCAATTCGCTGCCTTCTACAACACCTGTCGCTTGGGCAACATGGTTCTTGTTTCGTGCTTCCTTTGCTACTTTTGGTACCATTCGTTTTGATTGAACAAACTAGGATTATGAACTGGCGATGTGATGATCACAATCGGGAATGGATCCAGCCCTCCTTCTAGCGCCAAACTGTTGATGCCTAAAATCGCACCAACGAACAAGTTACGGTCAGATCTTTATGATCTGAGTGTGATTTAGATTAGTTACTGGTGAGGGCGATCTTATTTCTTAGTTTGTTGAATTATGACTTAAAAAGTAAATTGCACAAGTCGTTTATAGTGGTTCAGAGGCTAATTAGCGAACTCCTACATCCACTGTGATTTGTATTAATTATTGAGATTACAAGTTAGATTGTTGTGATTTGTTTATATGAATAGGATAACTCTAGAGAAAGAAAACTATTCGGAATCTCTTGTCAATTTCCTTTTGAGAGAATTGATTTCAAAGCTTTTGGGATCCCAAAACATTGAGGGAAGCATTTTATTAATAGGGAGTGATCGTGGGTCCCACCAGATAGGTGTAAGCCATTTGGAAAGCTTCAATATAAACCAACAAGCTCAAATCCACTAAAACCTTCCACACTCTCTCTCTTCAATGGCACAAAATCTACCTCTGCCTCTTCTCTTCCCAAACCCACCGCCCATAAAGCCCCTCTTTCTTAACCAAACAAACACAATCATCAATCCACAATGCCCTTATCACCACAACAACAAACGACTTCACCACCTCCCTCTTTCACTCCTCCTCTACGAGACTTCCTTTACCAACAAAACCCCTTGCACACTTCTTCACAACCCTTTAAGTCTCAATCTTCCATACCTAGAAACAAAACCCGAGTTGGGAAGTCACGTGACGTTAAACTTGGGAAACCTTGGTCAAACAACTGCCTTTCCAATAAAGGTCAGCGGGTTCTCCAATCTTTAATTGATGAATCTTTTGATGTTAAAGATATTGATAGTGTTTTGTTACAATTATTTGAGTCCTATCGAGAAAATCCAGATGTAAGGATTGATGCTTTGAGATTTGATATGCTCAGTATTGTTAAGAATTTAGGGTTTTACAAGAAATGTGACTTGGCGTTGAGTGTGTTTGAGTGGTTTAGGGGTCGTAAAGATTGTGAGTTGGTCTTGAATGGTTCTGTTATAGCTGTAATTATTGTTAGGGAAATAAGGTAAAGTTTTGGCAGGGGCTTCGTTGTTGAATAGTTTGCATAAAGATGGGATTGATATTGATGTTTATGCTTATACTTCATTGATAAATGCTTATGCTAGCAATGGGAGGTATAGCGAGGCTTTGATGGTGTTCAAGAAGATGGATGAGGAGGGTTGTGAACCTACTTTGATAACTTACAATGTGATTCTGAATGTGTATAGGAAAATGGGTATGCCCTGGAATAAGATTATGACTCCAGTAGAGGGAATGAAGAATGTTGAAGTTGCCCCAGATTCTTATACTTATAATACGCTTATAAATTGTTGTCGGCGGGGTTCTTTGTATGAAGAAGCAACTTGGGTTTTTGAGGAAATGAAATTAGCGGGTCATAATCTCAATAATAAAACACTCGATTAAACGAACATAATTGCAAAGGTACAATATTCCAACATCAGTAACATGGCCTCAAAAAGAAATTATAAAATTAACAATGTTGTAATTCATAAAAATTATAATAAAATAATTATTTTTTTGGTAACAATAATATAATTCATAAAATATTTTGGTACTTGAAAACCAAAGAGGTTTGATTTCTCATAATAAATGGAATTTTTCTTGTTCACCGGAAAAAAAAAAATCAATAATATTATGAGAAATCTCTTATGTATATTTTAAACTTTGAGGGGCTAACTGTTTTTAATGAAACCTCAGAGGAGGCATAAGTAATTATCCTTTTTTTTTTACTTTTAAGATAAACGCTAATATTATACATAAAAATTTTCATATATAAAATAAAAGTTTCAATACTGACACTATTTTTTTACTGCCACGTTATTCATCTTTATTTATTAACTTGATTATTTATTTTGCACGCTTTAACTAATTATAATTATATACATAATTTATGCACGTAACATCACTTTTTTTACTTCTGAAAATTACACTACAAGAAAATTGACAATCTGCGACGGACATTACCGACGGATTAACATCCGTCGTTAATTACCGACAGACCACCGATAGATAAATGCAAATGTGTGTAAGCGAAAATTATTATCAGATTAGCGAGTATTTAGCGACGAAAATTAACGACGGAACCACTAGCCGTCGTTACTCCATCAGTAATTTTTGGCGCGCTACCGCGCCACAAATATAACTACGATATTGGAATGGAAAAATTCCATTATTAAATGTTCCGTCGTTAATCTGACAGAAAATTAAAATTTATTTTGGGATTAGCGACGGATTGGAAACGAAAGTTAAAACGACGTCGTTTAAAGTTGCATTATTAATTTTGATATCTAAGTTTAGAAACCGATTAGCAATGGAAGTTAAAACGATGTCGTTTAGTGTTGCATTATTAATTTTGATATTTAAGTTTAGAAACCGATTAGTGAAGGAATAGAAAACGACGTTGTTTAGTCTTGCATTATTAATTTTTATATCTATGTTTAGAAATTGATTAGCGATGGAATATAAAACGACGTCGTTCAGTGTTGCATTATTAATTTTGCTATTTAAGACTAGAAACCAATTAGCGACGGAAGTTAAGACGACATTGTTTTTGTACTGTAATTGAAGATTAACGACGGATAAAATCCGTTGTTAATTTGTCTCTAAGAGAAGTTATATACGACGCGAAATCAGCCCCAAATCACAGAAACCCTAAATCGTTCACAGACTTTTTCGCCCAATTTCATTGAGTTCTTCGTTACCTTCAGCTTCCAATCGAGATTTCGTCCTCTTTTGTTGTAGATTACTTTGATTCCTCGAGTTCCAGGTTCGTGGAAAATCACATAAACCCGTTTAGTTCACAGAAGCCCTGCCCTTTTCTCCCGATTTCATTGCGTTCTTCGTTACCTTCAGGTTCCAATCGAGATTTCATCATCTTTTGTTCGATATTACTTTGATTCCTCGAGTTCTAGGTTAGTGCATCTTCTGTTGGAGCTGTATTGTCATGGTTCGACCTTCATTTAAAGCTGCCAGACATCTACTTCGGAGAAAGAATCGGTATGGTTATGTTATTCATCTTGCAAATTGGAACTCATTAGGTTTTATGTATTAACTGTTAAGATTTTACATCAGAGAATAAATTTCTTGCTAGGGTTTAGTTTGTTTTTATTTTGGAAGTTTATATTGGTGTGTTAAGTTGGATAAATCCAGCCATTTGGTGGGGCTGGTTTGTTTATGAATTATTGGAAGTGTTTGATGTGTTATGGGCTGACAGATTGCTTGCCCTGGTTTCCAATGGGAGGGTTGTGGAGCGGATTTCATGTTATTGCTTGGGAGTGTTTTGTTTTGTTTTGTGGATTGGTTTGTGTGGTCTGATTTCTTGTTTCTTGCTTTTGATTGTATTGAAGGAGAAAACATTCATTAATCTAAATTTTATAACATATAAAATTTGTGTTATGGTTTGATGTGAAAAAATAAAAAGTTAAAAGTAGTAATAACACGAAATATTTTCAAAATCTGTATAATTACTCCATTGATAGAATAGATGGAGTAAATAATTGGGGATTAATAGAAAAGCCTTCCATTTTGAATGTTTGTTGCAGAACCAGTCCTCCCCCATCCACCTTTTAATTAATTTCCTAAATCAGATTACTTAATTATTTTTTATTTATTTAATAACCATTTATTTCCAAGTTTAATTATTAAAATATTCTATTAATGCCCAAGTTCTAAACACTGCTCCATTTAATCTTGACCAAAGACATTGATTTTTTTGGAAAGTCTAGTATACGGGAAGGTGTCTATTTCTAGTAATTGTTACGTAAACTAAACGGGATAAAATAATAACCATTTTGCACCCAAGATTCGATTTTAGTACCCTTTAGTCCCGTAGAATTTTTTAATGAACATTTGGTATTTATCAGTAACATTTTGGTTATTGAGATTATACTTTATAGTTTATAGGGTTCAAAACATTACTAAAAAATTCTATAAGACTAAAATTAGGTTAGCGAAATATTAGGGATTACTGATTAGGGACGAAATTGTTAGTTTCCTAAACATTGCAAACGTTACTGTATATGCCTGTAATACCCGAGCCAAGGTACGTCTAATCTTGTATTTTCTATGCCTATACACTTAGAATAATTCCCTTGAATTTCCTTAAAAGAATTGCTTGAAAATAGACTAAAATTTCAACAAGGGTAAAATGGTCTTTTCACAAAGAATTAGAAAAAAAAGTGGGGATTCAAATAAAAGCTACTAAGGTTAGAATTACATTCATACCGAGGGTATTTGTGTAATTGCATGAGTGGCAAAATGGTAAATTGATCAAAGGACAAAATGGGAATTAATGGAAAAGTTTTTAATATGAAAAGTGAGATTTTTTCATTGAATGAATAGTCTTCTTCTCCATTCTCCATTTCCGTTTTTTTCAAGCTCTTTCTCCCCCAAATTTCTTCAATTTTTAAGCATTATTCAAGGTGGTTTAAGTGTATTAAAGGTAAGGGAATTAGTCTTCATGTGTGTAAAGGTTTATGTAAGTCTTTTTCCATGATTTCCATTGATTTATTTTTTAGATCTAATTAGGGTTTGGTGTTCTTAGATTGAAGAAGCAATCCATTGATTCCAAGCAAGGTTTTAACCTTGTGTGA
>WYDK02037836.1:0-18260 GCA_009867345.2 Toxicodendron radicans | reverse complement strand
ATTCTTTCTATCCTGCCAGAGATTCTTTAAAGATAAATTTGAACTTATTCTCTCAAATATTCTTATTTTGTGTATTCAATTTAGGAATTCTTGATTTCATTTAATTTAGTTAAGAAGCCTTAGGACTATAGAAAAGCATCTGGCCGGTTTCGTCCATTGGAAAAATAAAATAAAATAAAATCTCATTTAAAACTTTTTCATGTTAATTGGTGATGTAATTCAAAAGAAATTTATAGGTAATGAAATAAGTTGTTATATGTGTTATTTGAACCTTTTTATTTTAATTTTATTCTGGTGATCATGAAACAATTAATAAACTTCTTGAAAAAAGTTATAATTTGAGTAACTTGTGTGCAAGTGAGAGAATCCAAATAAGAAGAATTTCTCCTAAATTTTTAATTACGGAAGGTTTTTTTTTTGTTTTTTTTTTTGGGTAATTTTATAAAAAATGTTGACGGGAAAATTTAGACCACCAACGAACTAGTTACGATCTGATCGTTACGACCAGAGCGTAGTCAGTTAATTTGAAATGATTTACTGGTGAGGACGATCAGTTCCTTTAGCTCGTTAGTTTCTGATTTAAAATATAAAAGAGGTAAGGGTTTATAATGGTTCGGAGGCTGTATAGCGAACTCCTACATCCACTTTTGTCTGTTATTTAAGATAGAACGATTACAAATTAGATTGTAACGATCTGAGTCGACGAACAAAGCAATCCTAGAGAGGGAAAGTTATCCGGAGCCTCTTTATCTAATTTTTTGAAGAGATAAATAAGTATAGTGTTTCTGAGATGGGTTTGTCAATCATCCTCGAAATGTTGATAGGAGTCTTCTATTTATAGGGAGTGATCGCAGGTCCCATTGGACAGATGTAATTCATTGATAAGGTATGAACCACAAGTGGATTGCAACTTGGTCGATAGGATCGAGGTAGATATAGCAAGTAGGTTACAACTTGATTGATTGGATCGAGGTAGATACCGCAAGTGGGTTGCAACTTGATTGATAGGATCGAGGTAGATACCGCAAGTGGGTTGCAACTTGATCAATTGTATATAATATGATCGGGTGTTGTCACTAGCAGATAGGTGTCGCGACCTGGGAGGTCGCCTGATGTCACCAGCGTTCAACAGATTTGAATATGGTCATCAGAGTACAGGTGTAGCGACCTGGGAGGTCGTGTGACGTCACTAGCGATCTCATCAGATTTTACCCCATAACAAATGCCCCGTAGAGTCGTGTGGCCTCTGGGTTGATTAGGAAAAGGCCTGCTCCAGCTAGTTTCGTGGTTGAAGACCCATCGACGAATATCTCCCAAGTAAGAGAATCGTCGAGCTTCTTAGCCACCTCAGCAGACTTGTTTGTACCGGTTTCGATCTGGGCACTCTCATTTTCCTCATGTCGTAGGGACATGAATTCAGAAATGAAGTCCCCCAGAACATGTCCCTTTAATGAAGCTCAGGGCATGTAATGGATATCGAACTAACTTAGTTCGACGGCCCACTACATTATTCTCCTGGAGGCGTCGGGCCTCTACAAAATCTGCCTTATAGGGTAGCTCGTGAGCACCTTGATCGTATGTCCATAAAAGTATGGTTGCAACTTGCGAGATGCTGTGATAAGGGCTAAGATCAAATGCTCTATCTCAGGATAGCGAGTTTCAGCATCTACTAGTCACTTACTGACGTAGTAGATCGGCCATTGGATTCGACCTTCCTCACGAGCTAGTGCGACACTGATCGCATTAGATGAGACAGATAGGTACAACATCAGAACTTCTTGAGCCACTAGCTTAGATAGGAGTGGAGGATTTACAAGATAACCTTTGAGGTCTTGAAAAGCCCGTTCCCATTCTGCGGTCCACACGAACTTTTGTTACCTTTTAGGACGTTGAAGAACGGTAGGCAGCGATCTGTTGATCGCGAAATGAAACGACTTAATGCTACGACCCTCCCAGTTAGACATTGCACTTGCTGTTGATTCGCAGGACTCTTCATATTCAATAGAGCCTGGATTTTTTCTGGATTTACTTCGATCTCTCGCTGATTTACCATAAAACCTCAAAATTTCCCGGATGTAACCCCAAATGCACACTTAAGGGGATTTAACTTCATTTTACATTCCCTGAGAATATCGAATGCTTAAGATAAATCCCGAATATGATCAGCAGCGACCTTCGATTTGACGAGCATATCCTCTACATATACCTCCATCGTCTTGCCGATTAGATCCACGAACATATGGTTGACGAGCCGCTGATAGGTCGCTCCAACCGCTGATAGGTCGCTCCAGCGTTCTTCAATTCGAAAGGCATGACCTTGTAGCAATACAGACCGTGATCTATTGTGAAGCTTGTATGCATTTTGTCAAGAGTGTTCATAGCGATTTGGTTATAACCCGAGTAGGCATCCATAAAACTCAACAGCTCGTTCCCGGATATGCCGTCAACAAGTTGATCGATCATGGGCAAGGGAAAATTATCCTTTGGGCATGCCTTATTTAGGTCGCTAAAATCGATACACGTGCACCACTTGTCGTTAGGTTTGTGTACTAAACTTGGATTTGCCATCCACTCCAAGTAATGGGATTCCCGGATAAAGTTTATTGATAATAATTTCTCGACCTCCGACTTCAACTCTAAATATCTCTCCGGGTCTATCCGTCTTATCTTCTGGTGGATAGGATGATGATCTGGGTCGATATTCAGGTGATGACATATGATATTCGGGTCAATTCCCACCATGTCCTCGTGTGTCCAGGCGAACACATCTTGGCTGTTTCGAAGGAAGACGATCAGAGGTCTAACGATCTCCTCATTGAGACTACACCTGATTTTTTTTTTTTCCAGAAGGTTCGTCATCCTCAACCTGGACCTTGACTAGCTACTCGATCGGGCCGTTGGCTGGTACATCTTCTTGAAGTCGTGGATCGATTGTGTCGTCCGCTGGGCTTGGATGAGGTTTGATTACATCAATAGCCATGGTGACCTTTGCTTTTAGCTTTTCTGCTAAATGAACTGCATTGTTATAGCAGAGTCGTGATTCTTCCTGTGTTCCACACACTTCGCCCACACTGTCAGGTGTGGGGAACTTCATCTTCATATGATAAATCGAAGTGACCGCCTTCAGCGCTCTCAACAAAGGTCGCCCTAAGATTACATTTACTAAAACAGGATAATCCATGACCAGGAAAACTGCAACCTTGGTTGTCGAGGGGACATCTCTCATGGTTATTGGCAGCGAGATCATGCCCTTGGGCATTAAAGAATCTCCGATGAACCCGAATAGCGGTTCGCTGATAGGTTTCAGATTGTTGTCTTTCAGTTTAATCCCCACGAAGCATTCGTAAAAGAGAACGCTCACAGCGCTACCATTATCAACGAACACCCGATGAATCTTTTTCTTACCCAGGCGTGCCGTGATAACTAGTGCATCCTCATGGGGATGATGTAAACGAACAACATCCTGCTCGCCAAAACTAATTTCCTCGATCCATCTTGGAGATTTGGTGGGGCAAATTTATGTCCGGTATATGGCTGATGGAGCCTGCCTAGCATCTCGCACATAACGATTCCGAGATCGTCGGGAACTTCCAGCAATGTACAGTCCCCCGTAGATCATAAGGAATTCACTCCCTTCCAGACTCCGGACAAGTGGGAGACGGTCATTTCTCCTCTCTTCTTCCCTTATACAGTGATCAGGATCACTTATGAAATTTTTGAGATGCCCCCTTTGAATAAGATTCTCGATGGCATGTCGTAAAGAATGGCATTCGTCGATATGGTGTCTAACGTCCTGATGATAACAGTAAAATCTCTGACTATCTTTGTTCGCTCTATCCCCTCTGAGAGGTACAAGAGGAGGTATGAGTCTGTTATCCATTTTCAACACGTCGCTCATTTTTGCATTTAGTGGAGTGAAAACTCGCTCCGCAGACATTTTATTCCTCATTGGTTCGAAATGAGGTTTTCCTCCCTTCTTACCGTTTCTATACTGGTCATTTCGTCAATTATCCCTAGGCTTGTAATGGACATGCACCTTTGCTCGGAATTCTTTTTGCGGGGGCGCAGGCCCCTTGATCGCCGAGGCAACACGGTAACAAAATTCTCGGTTCTAAGAAATTTCTCCGCAATTCATAAAATCTTGTGAGTGGGACATTTTCTTCCTTCTGGAGTTTGTTCCAGAACGATGTTTGAGGTCATACACCCGCCACTATCAGGGTATGAACTGCTTCTTCCGGTGCGTTATTGACTTTACGGAGTTCAATATGGAAACGCTCCAAATAAGATTTCAACGACTAGCCCTTCTCTTGCTGGATGTTGCTCAAATAACTCAAAGGAATGAAGAATTGTCTATTCGCTTGAAACTGTTGTAAAAACAACGAACTCATGCGGTCTTAGGAATCGACCGTGCTAGTTGACAACGATCTGAACCATCTTTTTATGGATGATGCTAATGTGACCGTGAGGCAAGGACATTTTGCAAGATTGGACACCCGATGGTGTTCCATGAGATCGTTGAAGACGAATAGATGATCCTGTAGATCGTTATTGCCACGAAAAACGGAGAAGCTCCCGAGCCAGTATTCTCATTGTTGTCCTGGGCTTCTATGTCGTTGATGGCTCGTTGTAGCTCTTTGATCCGTTGACCATTATTTGGCGGCTGATGTTATGATTGTAGATTAATGCTTTTGGCTATTTCAGACCCTTGTCGGTCCAATCGACGATCTAGCAAGTATTGTCGGAGGTCACGAGTTGGGATGTTGCTTAGTCGGTGTGACCATATCCTCTCGTCTTTCCTTGGCTCCATGCGGGAACAATTCGCCGGTGAGTTTACCTCCTCATTGATGGGAATGCAAGTGACCTGGTGATACGCGGTCCGCGGTTGCTAAATTTCTAATCAATGTCTTATTGGTCGTCGTGATGTTTCACCCCCAAGCCGTTGAGGTTATTGGTTACCTGGTTCGTTTGCTAGATTTGATCTTTGACCCCCAAGCGCGGGCTCGCCATGATCGTTATAATTATCAGATCGCCTTTTCGGGTATGGAGTTTGCATTACACCCCACTGGTCGAGGATCAACAGATCTGGCCGCTGATCGAGTATGTCCAGACGTTTGGTGATCGTCTGGAAAGCGTTATCCATTCTGTTAATGTACTGTTCTAAGGTCGGGTCTACATTTAGGGCTGTCGCGGTAGAGACATTGAAAGTCGGTCCAACAGGATTCTTAGCACCGTTCATTTCACTACCTTCTGTAGCATCTGCTATCTGGACCATAGGATTTTTAGTTCTTGGTTCTTTTTGTGCCATTCGATGAGGATCGGATGAAAACAGACTACGAACTAGATGATGTGTTAATCACAATCGAGAATTAATCCAACCCTCCTTCTAGCGCCAAACTGTTGATGGAAAAATTTGCACCGCCAACGAACTAGTTACGATCTGATCGTTACGACTAGAGCGTAGTTAATTAATTTGAAATGATTTACTGGTGAGGGCGATTAGTTCCTTTAGCTTGTTAGTTACTAATTTAAAAGATAAAAGAGGCAAGGGTTTATAATGTTTCAGAGGCTGTATAGCGAACTCCTACATCCACTTTTATCTGTTATTTAAGATAGAACGATTACAAATTAGATCGTAACGATCTAAGTCGGCGACCAAAGCAATCCTAGAGAGGGAAAGCTATCCGGAGCCTCTTTAGCTAATTTCTTGAAGAGATAAATAAGTATAGTGTTTCTGAGATGGGTTTGTCGATCATCCTCGAACTGTTGATAGAAGTCTTTTATTTATAGGGAGTGATCACATGTCTCATTGGACAGATGTAATTCGCTTATAAGGTATGAACCGTAAGTGGATTGCAACTTGGTCAATAGGATCGAGGTAGATATAGCAAGTGGGTTGCAACTTGATCGATTGGATCGAGGTAGATACCGTAAGTGGGTTGCAACTTGATCGATAGGATCGAGGTAGATATAGCAAGTGGGTTGTAACTTGATCGATTGGATCGAGGTAGATACCGCAGTGGGTTGCAACTTGATTGATTGGATATAATAGGATTGAGTGTCATCACTAGCGAACAGGTGTCACGACCTTGGAGGTAGTCTGATGTCACCCGCGTTCAACAGATTTGAATATGGTCATCAGAGGACAGATGTCGCAACCTAGGAGGTCGCGTGACGTCACCAGCGATCTCATCAGATTTTACCCCATAACAAAAAATCAAGAGGGTATACTATGAAGCGGATCCCAAAAGAGACCCGAACACTAGATAGGCCTAGCAAATGTAGCAACGAAAGAATAAGGAAAAATTGCACGAATATACAATCCTACCAAAAACAAAAAGCTATCCAAAAAGCAAAAAGAGTAGCAAGAAAAAGAGTAGCAGATCAAATGCAACCAACTAAACTCCTATAAAAAAAATAGCTTCATGCTTCCGAAGCTTCTGATTAAAAGGATCAACATCAAGAGTGTTGAATATTTTTTCGTTTCACGCCTTAAAACATCTACTTTTTTACCCTTGAGCTCGATTCAACTTCCTAAGGCTCAGTTTGAGTTTCTTATGCTTCTAAACCAACGAGAGCATAGGGACACCCACAGTAGGCAAATTCCAAACTCTTTGAACAGTAGGAAGAAAAGCCTTCTTGTGAGTTAAGTAGTTGAAAAACTTGAATGGGTAAGGCTTAAAAGCGGCATGCTGAGGAAAAAAAGTAATAGACAAGCTGTGATCATTGATTCCTTGATGCAGAAAAAACACATTAGCCCGAGGATATCTATCAAGAAAATAACAATTATCCATAACACGATCCAGCTTTTTCAAAATTTCATCTTGGCCATGCAGTTTCCTATTCCAAGTAAACATAATTCTAGACTGACATAAGCCCTCCAATTCTACATCAGTGACACGCTCCTTAAAATCGACCATGCCTGTCAAGATCATGAGGGTACCCCCACAGACTCTTATGCAAATGTAAAGAGGCATTAAAATCGCCCAAAATAAGCCATGGGTTATCCCCAACCACAATTTTATGCCTACGTAAGCTGGCCCAAACTTCCCTTCTACAAATATAGTTGTTATCCGCATAGAAAATCGAGCAATGGAACTTAACGCTAGCATCAATGGACCAGACAAGACAATGAATAACTTGGGACGTCGTTTCTTGAATAATCACATTAAAAACCGTCGTATCCCACCCAATAACACTTCTACAACCCTGAGTACTCTGGTTAGCATTAGATACCCAATTGTTATTTTTTAACACCGAAGTAAAAATTTGAGCACCATTAAGAGGAGCCACTTGAGTTTCCAAGAGGGAACATAAAACAAGCCTCCTTCTCAAATGAAATTACGAACTTTCATCTGTTTAATGGGTTGATTGAGGCTCCTTATATTCCAACTAGCAATACTAATCATGAGACTTAATCGGGGTGGGGGCTATTTCTAAGCCTCCCCCAAGGTCAATTTCAATAGAGCCTCATTTTATGAACCCATCATGGAAACCGCATCAGAATCAACATCAGTACTCTCCAAGTCTGAGTCACAATCAGCTTCTATACCCTTACCCATAATCGTATCCCTTGAGTGATTGCCCGTATCTGGTGTCCCCTTGGCATTATGAAAGTTCACCAAATAAGAGGAGATACATTGGAATGGGTTTGATAGTTTGCAATGGAGAAGAACAGTTTCTGTCAAAAGCCCTACAGTTTGTATTCCATACTTTTCAATTTATACAACATGTGTTTGCCATATACAAATACCTAAATACCCTTAACTATACAAATACACAAACTCATACACTAACACTCCCCCTCAAGCTGGAATGTAGATGCTTGTCATGCCCAGCTTGTCACAAATAGAATTAACCCGCGTAGAGCCTACAGACGTAGTGAGAATATCAGCTAGTTGGTCACAAGTACGAACATGTTCCAAATGAATAATCTTTTGCAATAACTTCTCTCGAATGAAATGACAATCCACCTCTATGTGTTTAGTGCGCTCATGAAATACAGGATTAGAGGCAATATGAATTGCTGCTTGATTGTCACACCACAATCGTGTAGGTTGCGTTGAATGGAAGCCTAACTCCGAGAACAGGAAGCGTAACCATATCACCTCTGTAGTAGCCAAAGCCATAGCTCGATACTCTGCCTCTGCACTAGACTGTGTAGTCACATTCTGCTTCTTACTCTTCCAAGACACCATATTACCACTAACAAAAACGCAATAACCGAATGTGGACTTTCTTTCAAATTGACATCTAGCCCAATTTGCATCAGAGAAGCTCTCAATATTCATATGACCACAATCACGATATAGAACACCCTTACTCAGAGTTTGCTTTAAGTGTCTGAAAAGGCACATGGTTGCGTCCCAATGGGTAGTTCATGGAGCGAACATAAACTGGCTAAGCACACTCACGGTATAAGTAATATCTGGTCTAGTGATAACCAAATAATTGAACTTCCCAACCAATCTATGACACCTGTCAGGATCTTGCAAGTCCTGCCCATCTTGTGGAGCCAACTTAACAATAGTATCCATCGGAGTGTCACTTGGTCGAGCATCAACCATACCAATATCATGTAACAAGTCAAGAACATACTTTCTTTGGGATAAGAAGATGCCACGTTTGCATTTTGCAATCTCAATCCCAAGGAAGTATCGAAGACTACCCAAGTCCTTTGTCTGAAACTGTTTATGTAGAAAGACCTTCAGAACAGCAATTCCATTATAGTCATCACCCGTGATAACTATATCATCAACATAAACAATAAGCAGTATGCGACCTGAGGTGGAATGTTGAAAGAAGACATAGTGATCAGAGCTGCATCTATGAAGTCCAAACTGGTAAACAACATTGCTAAAACACCCAAACCAAGCACGAGGAGATTGTTTCAGGCCATACAGAGACTTTCTTAATCGACATACCTTACCTTTCTCCCTTTGAGCAACAAACCCAAGTGGTTGCTCCATATACACCTCCTTAAAGAGATCACCGTGAAGGAAATCATTTTTCACGTCGAGTTGATGAAATGGCCAATGATGTGTGGCGACTAAAGAAATAAATAAACGTACAGAGGTCATCTTTGCCATAGGAGAGAAAATGTCACTATATTCCACACCATATGTCTAAGCATACCCTTTAGCAACCAAACGAGCTTTCAATCAAGCCAAAGAGCCATCAGGATGTACTTTTACAATATAAACCCACTTACAACCAATCGCACGCTTACCCTTAAGCAAGCAAACAAGATCCCAAATGCGATTATGTTCAAGAGCTAACATCTCATCTTCCATTGCACTACTCCATCCAGAGTCATGCACAACCTCATAGATAGACTTGGGGATAGAAACAAGGTCAAGAGTAGAAATAAGACTATGCAGATGAGTAGATAAACCTGCATAATACAATATATATTTGGGATTGGGACGAGAGGTCCGAGTACCTTTACGTATGGAAATAGGTATGACAAGGTCAGAGACCGGTGAAACAGAGAGTAGAGGTGCCAAAGGAGGATTCGCAGGCAAGGAGCTCGATATAGTAAGGGTAACACTGGATGGCACAGAGGTCGAGGACTAAGGAATTATGGAGGAAAGAATGACATTGTATATGAGGAAATTGGCCGTAAAAAAGGACGGACTCAACAAATGAGACATCCAAAGACACAACAAACCGCCCCAAGTCAGGAGAAAAACGCCTATAACCCTTTTGTGTATAAGAGTAACCTGTAAAGATGCACTTGAGAGATTTAGGATCAAGTTTGGTGATACCGGGACGGATATCACAGACAAAACACACACTCCCAAATGTTTTTGATGGAACTGTGAAAAGCGACAGAAACAGAAACAATATAGTATAGGGAATTTCCTCCTTAAGAACAGTAGAAGGCATTCAGTTAATCAGATAACAAGCAGGTTTGACAACTTCCCCCAGAAAACTTTAGAAACTTTCTTATGGAACAAAAGAGCATGTGCGACCTCCATGAGATGTCTATTTTTTCGTTCAGCCACCCCATTTTGTTGCGGGGTGTTAGGGCATGAGGATTGATGAATCATGCCATGTTGAGCCATAAAAGAAGAAAATGGAGCAGAGAAATATTCACATCCATTGTCCCTGCGTAATATACGAATAGGAACAGAAAATTGAGTGTGTATTTCAACATAGAAAGTAGTAAAAAGAGAATATAACTCAGAATGGTTTTTCATTAAATAAACCCATGTCATTCTTGTATGATTGCCAACAAAAGTAACAAAATAACGAAATCCTAACGAAGCAGTAACAAGACACGGACCCCAAACATCAGAGTGAACTAAATGAAAAAGGAGCAGAAGCTCGTGTATTAACTCTAGGGGGGATGAGAGACACGGTGATGTTTGGCAAACTGACACGACTCACAGACTAGCTAAGAAACAGATGCACGAGTAGGACACGTCTTCTTAAGGTTAATGAGGGATGGATGCCCGAGACGACAGTGAAGATCAAGGGCTGTAGATAAGGTACTAGAAAATGCAGAAGGTGGTGATGAATTAGTATCCAGCACATAAAGACCATCCAGGACATAACCCCTACCAATCGTCTTCCTCGTTGTAAGATCCTGAAAAATACAATGATCAAGAAAAAATGAGACACTACAATGGGGATGCTTAGAAATTTTATTGATCGACAAAAGGTTAAATGGGGAGTTGGGGATAAACAAAACATAATTTAAAGGAAGAGACGGTGTAGGGGATGCAGAACCACTTCCTTGTACCGGTATGGATGAACCATTTGCCATGGTGACTATTGGCAATGTCAAAAAAGGGATAAAGTCAGATAGAATACCCGTGGTACCAACCATATGGTCAGTGACACCTGAATCAATCACCCAAGTGTGAGGAGAGGCTGAAAAACATGCAATAGATGTACCTGTATGCACCAAAGTGGCAGTGGAAGACGCAGATGAAGATGTAAGATGACTGGCAGCCTGAAACTGTGTATATCGGGCATACTCTTCATCAGACATAATAACCATTCCTTGATTAAGTTCTTGATTAGACACGGCAGTAGCAGACCTCCTCGAGCAATCCCATTTCATATGTCCAGGTCCTTTACAGTAGTGACAAATAATAGTATTTCCATACCATCCACCATCATGGCCGGAACCAGAATCACCAGTAGGAGTGGTTGGACTAGTGATGTCCATATCAAGTAGAGTGCAATAAAAAATAAATCGGATAATTTTTTTATTACCTTATCACCCCCGTAATTAATGCTTCTTGTAAAAACAACCCTTCAACTTCTAAATATGACAATCACCCCCTGCAACTCACTAAACTTTAAAAACTAACGTTCCCCCCCTGTGATATGGTTTTATATTTTTCTCTAAAACGGACTAAACAGCGGCGATTGAGCTGAAGAAGAAAATTCCAACTGATTAGATTTGATTCTCCCTTGTTTATGTGAGCATTCAATCCAATGAAGAGTTAAAGAAGAATACGATTCGCTGCAAATGAAGAACTGAAGAAGAAGATGTCAACCGGAGATGGAGATGTGACAATCTACAGCTAGAATGAGAACTGATTCAACAGACGAATAAGAGTCAAATGAAGCTGAACTGAGCTGTTGTGAGGAGCTAAATTGACGGAGCTGATGTGAACGGAGCTGCTATAGCTGAACGGAGCTGAACTAAAATGGCAGAGCTGCTGTGAACGAAGCCGAACTGACGGAGCTGCTATGAACGGAGCAAGCAAATGCTAACTGAACAGAAGCTAAAAAACTGACTGAAATGAAGCTGAAAAACTGATTGAAATGGAGCTAAGATGGAGTTGAAATGGAGCTAAAAAACGGACTGAAATGAAGCTAAAATGGAGCTAAAAAACGAACTGAACTGGAGCTGAAATGGAGCTCAAAAAGGGACTAAACTGGAGCTAAAAAACAGAGCTGAAATGGAGCTTAAACCAGCTCTGATACCATGATAGTTTGCAATGGAGAAGAACGGTTTCTGTCAAAAGCCCTACAGTTTGTATTCCATACTTTTCAATTTATACAACATGTGTTTGCCATATACAAATACCTAAATACCCTAAACTATACAAATACACAAACTCATACACTAACAGGGTTGCTCATCTTTTGGACGTTACTATTCTTTGACTGATAATTAACGACATTCGGCTTATTACCCATCTTAGCCTTTCCTTTAAACCGTTCAAACTAGCCTTTACTAGGCGGTATTTCCACCTTATCCTGAGGTAGATAATTCGTACCTTTGTGGGAGCTTTTCACCAACTTCCTTTTGCTTTTACAAATAACATGTTAGAACCCGTCAGAGGAGTCTACCTAATTTTGAGCTACCACTTGTTGGTTTCCTTGCATCTCATTCCTCAGCAAATTAGGACATGAAGCATCGATATGGCTAAAAACACAACAGCGAGCACATTAGGAGGGGCTCCATTGGTACTATAGCTACACTTCCATAGTCTTAATCTCATTAGAGCTCTTTTTAGTCATCTTAACATTCAATGTTTCTGGTAATTTTCATCTCACATCAACTTCAACCAGGACTCGAGCAAAAACAACCCTTCCTACTCCATAACGACACGTATCCTTAATAATATTATCCATCCCCAACAATTTACCTACCCTACTTGCTAAGTGGCTAAGACCTATGGAACTCCAGTATTCCATCGAAACATCAAACAGTTTAACCCATAATGAAACGACTCAATGAGCTTCTTTGTGCAATTCCAGCTCAGGTTGCCATTTCTGGAAAATGATAAGCCGATTTTGAATGAGCCAAGGTCCATCCTCCAAACATTGCATCATAGCCACTTCACCCCTAAATTTGAATAAGAAGAAACCTTTGTCATTCATCAAAACCTCTCAAACACCATATTTTTTGCGTGCATTTCAAAATGATTAATGGTACTTTGACAATGGGTGTTCTAGACACATGACAGGTAACAAAGCCTTTTTAACAAACTTGAATGCATCAATGTTGGTCATGTCACTTATGGAGATGGGAAAAGAGGTAAGATTCTTGAAAAATGTTCAATAGTCATTCCTGGTTTTTTAGTGTTAAATGATGTTTTGTATGTTATGGGATTAAAAGCCAATCTAATTAGCATTAGTCAAATATGTGATAAAGAATTTGTTGTGCAATTTTCTAAAACCAAGTGTCAAGTCTTGAATAGTAAAGGTACTTCATTGCTTGAAGGAAAAAATGTCTAATGATAATTGCCAAGTGCCAAGTGTCAAAGATAGATTGTGTTGAGTCATGGCACAAGAAGCTCGGGTACATGAACTACAAAGACCTTATGAAACTCTCCAAGAAAGATGTTGTGAAAAGTCTGCCCAAACTTGATTTCCCAAAAGGTAAAGTGTGTGGACCTTGCCAACAAGGTAAACAGACCAAGCTACAGTTCTCATAAACCATTGTCACACTTAACTACCTCTAATGTTTTAGAACTACTTCATATGGATCTAATAGGTCCTATGCAAACTGAGAGTATTGGAGGTAAGAGATATGTCTATATGCGTGTTGATGACTATTCTAGGTTTACTTGGGTTGATTCTTTTAGAGATAAGTCGGATGCATTTGATGCTTTTTAGAGTTTGATTAAAAAGTTGCAAGTTGAACAAAATTGCCTTGTGAAAAAAGTGGTAAGAATTAGAAGTGACCATGCGAAGAAGTTTGAAAATTCTAACTTTGCTAACTTTTGTGACATGCAAGGCATTTGACATGAGTTTTTGGCCCTAAAGACACCTCAATAGAATGGTGTAATGGAAAGGAAGAATCGAGTTCTTTAAGAGATGACAAGAGTGATGTTAAATGCCAAGAAATCGCAAAAGAGATTGTGGGCTGAAGCAATCAACATGGCATGCATGCCACATTTCAAACAGAATGTTCTTGAGAAAAGGTACATTACAAACTCTTTATGAGCTGTGGAAAAGTAAGAAACCAAATCACTCCTATTTTCATGTTTTTAGTTGCAAGTGCTATATATTGACTGATAAAGAGAACTTAGGAAAGTTTGGTAAGACTTTTGATTTTTTTTTCGTATTATTTGTATTGGATGGTAAATTAATTAACTTGGTTTGATTGTTATTTATTTTTTAGAGTCATCCTAATGCCAAGGGCTTGCGACACAAATCGTTTCCACAGTTTGACTTGTTAGTGTTAGTATTTGGAAAAGACAGAGACACCGGTAGAGCAATCGAGACTGTTGCTGATGCGTTTGAGGAACTGGACATAGACATCGATGACAACAATAATGTAGACATGGATGTTGACGTCGAGGTTAATGTAGATGGGCAATGTCATGGCCCTGTGAAAGAAGATGTGGCTGGGTCTACAGTTCAGACAAGCACAACTGGGTCGAGTCGTAAGGTCGTCAACAATAAGAAGAGGAAGGTAAGAGATGAGGATTTATCTAATTTGGTTGACCAAATTGGTAGGTTCGAGAAAGCTTTTGAAGGAGCCAGGGATGAGATGAAACAGATTGTATCATTTTTCAAGAAGGAATCTGAGGAGAAAGACATATGGAGCATGTTGTTCAATGCGATTTCTGAGTTGGATGACTTCACTACCAATAAGATTCTAAAAGCCAGGGAGGCAATATGCAAAGAACCACATAAGATAGAGTTTTTCTTTGGGTTGCCAATAGGGATTAGGCGGGAGTATCTAAGGAAGCAACTCAGTGAAAGTAATGTGTATCGTCCCTTATTTGATCTTTAGTCTAAATTAATGTTCTAGTTTTAAATGATGTGGTATGACTTTTGTAAATGCCCAGAAACTATGATGTGTTACATGATGTTATCCCTTGATTGATTGACTTGTTTTAGGTAGGGAATGTCTTTTGGAATAGTTGTTTTTTTTTTTTTGTAAAAACACAGGATGTTTTTTTGTTAGTACATTGTGTCTGCATTTTATATGGCAGCGGGGATATTTTTTTTGTTTTGTAATGACGTAGATGGTGCAAAGGAATTGGAAAGTTAATTCATGGTTTTGCCATTTTGCTGCGTATTGTCTGTTTTTCTAATAACTACAAAAATTTGATATCGAATTGACATCTTGTGGGACAGTAATGTTCAGTGCAAGGTACAATAGTAGTTATCGATAACCGCTTTGTCATTGTTTATAGATGTGTATACCTTTGATTAGGTGTAACTTTTTTTCGAGTGCAATTGCTGCATAGCAGGAACTCCATTGATAACCTAAAATTACTGCACAACAGGCAAGGCATCCATAACCTGAAGTTCACACTGCGGTGTGCAAGCAGACCAAACCTAAAGTTGACAGACCAGGTATGAGAACTTATTACTTTCGGGGATTATTCCATCAAACAGATTTTAATTAAATTAAACAGCATTATAGGAGACAAACCTCCACAAAGGTCAACTAAGCAAATTGTCAACAATAAGGAGCATGGTATGTTGGGCAGCAGTTTGTTCGACCGTCACTTGGGGTAAATATAAATTTGGAACATAATTTCAGTTAACTATTGTTCCTTTTTTCAAGAGTTGACAACTTTAGTTTTGCATAGGAATTTCTAGAAGAGTATTGCAGAACAGAGTGTGTCAGATTTCAAATGCCTTGACTCAATGTGGTTTTATCTATACACAAACGAACGTCATCGATGTAAGGTGCTGACATGGATAAAAAAAAAAAAAAAGAGGAAATTTTCTCAAGAACATATGTATTTGTTCACATTGTACTATGGTAAGTAACTTTGTTTATTCCCATATTTACAAATGATGGAACAATTGAATATTTTGTACTTGGGGTGAAATAAGTTTTAAGTTGCAATATCTATTGAAATCTATTAATCTTATGCAACTTCGGTGGACAATAGTGATCACAACCTGTAACACAGTGCATGATGTTGCTAGATTCATTGTGCACAACTGATCCGATGAGGTTTCTAAACTTTGATTATGGTTTTGCCACTGAATAATAAGTACATAAACTAGTTTGATTTTGTTTACTACTATGACCACAATTTCGACTAACAACATCTTTGGCAGGTTTTTTGGGGACATTTATGAGGCAGACAAAACGCCAGATTTTCAGAAGCAGGTTGCTCAAATACCTCTCCTACTACCAAAGGTAATGACAGTAGTACTCTCCCCATAATTAATTATTTTGCACTATTTGATGAATGTCTATGCTTACTCGATGGAATTCAACGAAGGTTCACAAGCAAACGAACGCAATTGATTGTGGATATTTTGTGCTTTATTATATTTATAAGTTTGTGGAAGATGCCCTAGAGAATTTTACAGTATTCGCAGGCTGCCCTAACTTTTGTAAGTTTTGTATTCTTGTAACTTAATGATGCTTATTCGTCACTTGTGTTCAATATAATGCATCTGTAATTGGAATTGATTTTCTGTTAAACACAATCAGATGAAAAAGGATTGGAGGATTGGTTCAGTATGGATGATGTGCAATCCTTCCGCAACAAATTATTGACTGACATAGTGTAGAGTGAGTTGTTGCATTGAAACATTTTTCGTTAAATTTTCTTGATAGAGAACGTCCCACATTCAAGATTGTTCAAGTAAGGTTATAAATATTGTTGGCATTTGTTGCGTTGATGGGTTATCGGGTAGGGTGGATTGGACAGTAATGTATTAACATTATAGAGGGGAAGAAGAAGTTGTTAAAAAAATAAATAGATTTACCTGTTCTTTTTTCTGTTTCTGTAAAAAAAACAAATAAACACTTAACCATTTATGAGTGTTGAATAAATGTAAATTCATGTCATAAAATTTCCAGTTTGCACTTTGTGACTGCATTGCAAAGATGATTTGTCTGATGTGTTACCAGTAAACGAGAGGTCATGATTGGAATTGGGTTGTCAATTCCAATGTCAATTGAATTGAAAGAATTGTCATTGCTATAATGTTTTGATCTAACAGAGACTTCTTGTAATTTATATGGCAAAAATTACTTAAAAAGCAAATTTGATAGACGATGTTTGTATACCAGAGGTTATTATTAACAATAGCATAAAGATATGACAGAAGACAAGTTCTCAATTAAATTTTGCAATATCTTCAAAATTGAAACAGGACATTTGTTAATCAATCCATTATGTTATGTGACTGAAACCAAAAAGCTGAATATTGTTTTTCCATGCTACAAACGGATTATCATTCGAGGGAAGGGATGAAGACAACGACAAATTCGCAAATGTCTAACAAATGTGACAAGGACTCATAAACCTACATACATGGACATGTTCTTCGTTTTGTAACATTGCAACATATAAACAAAAAAACCCAGAAAATGACATATACGTTACATTGTTATTAGTTGCCTTATACGAAACAATCAAAAACCTACATTCCATTTCTTACCGTAACATATAACGCACACGGATATAATCTATCTAACACCAAAGATGTTATCAACCACTTGGATGGATTATGGATATAAGAAATGGTGTATGAATATATCCTTTCATATTTTTATGTAACCATTTATACTTATTTAAGTAAACACAATATTAATTTATTCTCAGTAATCTTCTGAAGGACAATTAAGTAAAATAATACGTTAGTAATATATAATTAATGTCAACCAAACACCTAAATTCTATTTACTGACCAAACGAAACAAACACATTAATTATTTATACCCGATAATCGTATCCAGTAATCTATTTAAGTGATAACATTTTATTTTCAGTAATAAACCATTCATAGGACCAAACGTCCCCTAGGGAGATAGAAAAAAATATCCCTATAAATTAAACAAAAACCAAAGTCTTATGAAATATGTAAGGCCCACGAGCTAAAATCAATTCAATAAGCCAGTGGGCTAAGGCTATGCACTTTCCCAAGTGGATACGCAACTGCCCCAACTAGGAAAATGGAGGAAAAGATGGACAAGTGACTCCTATCCTAAGATTGGAGAGCAAGTAAAATGCCCCGTGAGGGTCTTATAATAATAATATTATATTTATAAACTTTTTATACAAATTGATGCGACAACTTTTCATATTTGTTATGTAATTTCTTTTGATTATTTAATTTATTTTTTAATTTAAAATCATTCAATCATCTTTTATTACATCAGTTTGTTTAAAAAATTTATAAAGACAATATTACTTGTTTTATAAATGTATTGGATTATTCTAAGTTTGGAAAGGATAAAAAAAAAACATACCGATTATAGCTTACTATAACTTCCTTTTAGTTAAAAAAAAAAAAAAATTAGCTATTAAATTAATAATTACTCTTTTAAGTTATAGAAACAGTTCAATACTTTTTGTTAATTT
>WYDK02037805.1:0-18290 GCA_009867345.2 Toxicodendron radicans | reverse complement strand
TGTATTGAAAATATAAGTCGAAAATCCACCACTTGAGATATCTTCAACATCAAATCAAATTGCCTTAGCAATTTGTAAACCTATATATCTAGCTCTCGCACGAGCTGTACTGTGCATGCACATGCTCTAATTGAGGATAAACCAAAGGCTGCGGAAGGCACCTCTCATGACCAGTCAAATTGCCCATTTAGACAAAGAACTACAAAGTTCTTTGTCTATAAAAGAAGTACATTTTGGTCCCTGAAGTTTGGGCTAAGTAACATTAGGTTAAATAGATTCGGAAAATCAAGTCTGGTCCCTGTCAGTTGCCTCCGTTTTACAAATTTTTGAGTCACTTAAGAAAAATGATAATAAGACTAAAATTCCCGATTTTGTCTTTTGAGTTTTGAGAATTAACATAATTATAAAATGAAATTAAAAATAAAAATATTGCAAAATTAAGGATTTAAAAAAATTAAAACAAGATCCCAACCTGCATGCGGTTGGGTCTAGGGCAGGGTGCTGCGAAGGGTTGGGGCTGTGGCTAGGCCAAGGCTGCTATATGCGGGGTTGGGGCTGAAGCGGGGCTGCTGTACAAGGGTGGTGTTAGGTTGAGAAGGGGTTGTGTTAGGGCTTACGAGGGAGGGTGAATATTGTTTTATTTTTTAAGTTTTATAATTTTATTACTTATTTTTAATTATAAAAGAAAATGTAAATACTAAAGTACCACTACGCAGTTTATTTTAGTATAACAGCATTTAATAGACATGGACCCAAGTGTCATTCTGAATTTGCTGGACCTAATTGTTACTAGGCAAACTTTCAGGGACCAAAAGAGTATACCTCATCTATATAACGTGCGCTCTGGACCTGTTGTTCACAACTTTTGATTATTTGCTTCTTACTCTCTCTCTTTGAATCTTTCATGGCTGAGACTTCGCCACGACCACTAGTTTCGTTATCTAATAAAATGGCCACTGTAAAAGTTTTAGCTGAATCTCCCGGTCTCTCTTCCATACCATCCACTTACACTTTCCCCAAAAATGAAAGTGATGAACAATCATCAGTTGCAGACACTGAATATGATGATCATTTAATCCCTGTTATTGATTTTTCTTTACTCACTTCTTCATCTCCTGAGGTTCGTTCCATCATCATCGACGACCTCCGCGAAGCCTGCCAAGAATGGGGCTTCTTCAAGGTATTCATATATATTATTAAACAAATATTGCAATTTTTAACTTGTTACTCTCTTCAACAACACCACGTACAAGCTATATATCTAATCCAGTTCTTGAAAATTTAAGTTAGAGTCGATGAAATGCAGTAAAATTAATATATTGAGTTGGTGGGTGGGTTTAGGTGATAAATCATGGGGTACCGGAGAGCCTAATGAAGGAAATGATGGAAGAAAGCAAAAACTTTTTCGATCTAACAGAAGAGGAGAAGGGAGAATTTGAAGGAAAGCATGTACTAGATCCCATAAGAAGTGGGACTAGCTTTAATGCATCCGTTGAAAAGGTCTTCTGTTGGAGGGATTTTCTTAAGGTTTTTGTTCATCCGGAGTTTCACTCTCCCACCAAGCCCTGTGGATTCAGGTATTAATGTTAATAAATCCATTTTTATGATATTCAAAATTCAAAACTAAAGTTTCTTTTTCCCCTTCCATTCCTAAAATGATTTATGAAATAGACAATCATTCACTTAATCTTTATGCTCCAAAATGCTTAGTTTAGTGTTCATGCACATTAATCTTAAATCCTAAAAAATGGAAATATCTGTTGGTAAGATTTGAAACCATTGTTGAAAAGATCTGAATGACTTTTGGCTGTATTAAATTTCGGAAGTAGGAAGTAGCTATTTTTACTCATAGCTCTGTAAAAAAAGACTCAAAAAATCTCGCATCAGTTTATATTGGTCAAACATGTCTGCCAATTTAAGCAATTATTTTCTAAAAGAGACAATAAGTCGGCAAAGGATGGGACATGTATCCACGTATACAATTTTATGAAGTATAGGGAACTTAAAAGACAGATAATTATATTAGATTTCCATATTTTTATATATTATTTTTTTTATATTATTATGTGATGAAAAATAATTGATTGATTTTAAATTAAAAATAAAATTTTATTTAATATTTTTTAATACATAATGATGTAAGAGAAATGATATAAACCTAGTATTATTTTTATATTACATTAATTTAAAAAATAAATATTTAACTGTTATATCTAGAATGATGTAACAATTAAGTTGATATAATTATATATATTATTTATTGTCATTATATCATTATTTAATATATTAATTGTCACATTATTTGAAAAATAATTATATTTGAGATATATATTTTGTTATTGTATAGTATTATTGTCTAAATGAAAGTTAAAAAGCAAAATGCATTTTGCAAAAGAGCCTATAGATTCATTAATAATCTTAGGATTCGACATCAAATCAATGCCTTATGAGCCTATAGAGGCTTGCTTTTTTCATTTGAACAGTAGGGGACAAACGTTCAGCAAAGCATGCGAAAGATAGAAAAACTAATGGGCAAAATACTTCTAGCTAGCTAGGTCTTCCTTGAATTGACTACAATTTCTTGTTCCTCCAGAGAGATTTCAGAAGAGTATTGCAAAAGAACCCGAGAGGTGGCAAGAGAATTGCTTAAAGGAATATCAGAGAGCTTGGGTCTGGAAGCCTCCTACATCGACAACACTCTAAATCTTAATTCAGGTTTGCAACTACTAATTGCGAACCTCTATCCACCGTGTCCACAACCTGACCTTGCAATGGGATTGCCCCCTCATTCTGACCATGGCCTTCTCACTCTCTTAATACAAAATGGTATCGGTGGTCTTCAATTGCAACACAATGGCAAGTGGGTCAATGTCGATCCCCCACCCAACTCTTTTCTCGTCAACACTGGTGATCATATTGAGGTGCATTTTTTATCTATTAATTTTATTTTGTCCGTGTGCATGCATTTTTCCTTATATATAACCCTCAAATATGGCTTGTGGAACAAATAAGAGACCATTGCTTTGGTGGCAGATTCTGAGTAATGGGAAGTATAAAAGTGTTGTGCATCGAGCTATCGTAAACAATAAGAGTACAAGGATATCTTTAGCCATTGCAAATGGACCATCGCTTGACACAGTTGTTACTCCGGCACAAGAGTTGATAGATAATGAAAGTCGGGCTCCAGCATATAAGGGGATGAAGTATATTGAGTATTTGGAACTTCAACAAAGCAACCAACTCCATATAAAATCCTGCTTGGACCGAGTGCGATATTGATTAACATATAGTATTAAATATATTATCGATCAATTGCATCTCTATTACAAGTGTGCATTAAAAATTTAAATAGGGCAATACTTAATCATATTGTTATGAATTTCATTGTGTAAAATTATTGTGTTAATGACCAAAATGTTTTTTTTTTTTAATTTTGAGAATTGGCTCAAGATAAGGAGGTTAAGTTCGGAGTTATAGTTGTCAGACTTGAATTTTGCAAAATATATAGCTCATAGTCATATCTTATTGGCTGTTACAGTCACGTCCAAATTTTAGTCAGTTTAGGTTAATGATTATTCTATAAGAGGGAAGGAAAGGTATCATCCAAGTTGGATTAGGAGAGAAAGGGGTGCGTTTGTTTTGCAGCACTAGACTGCACTGGACTGCATATAACAAGTGAACAGTAGCACCTTTGGTGGGCCAATCCACTAGAGAACTTGTCAAAATGCAAGCACCCACGTGTTGCACCAAGTTTTTACCAAACAATTTCAATATGCGAGATCTGTCACTATCTTTCGATAGTCTTTCATCGCTATGATAGTCTTACCGTATTATATCTGTGTCCCTGGTTCAGAGTAATACTGAAGCTACAGACATTTCTAGAATGACCATCATCTGTGATCATATGGTTCTCACAATCAAGATTTAAAACACTTGATATCCGCATCATGACTACCAATCTAAAGACATACATCACAACATATAAATTAAACATGAATTACACGATGTAGAAAATGTCTTTTATTATTATCAACATGTTTTTACAAATAGTCAATTCTACAAATTGTTTTGGCTCTAGGACACCTGCTCTAACAATCTCCGACTTGCACTACAGCTAATTATTCATGTATTTAATACCAAATGATGCTAAATGCGTATCATGTTTCTGCTGCGACAAAACCTTCGTCAATGGGTCTGCTACGTTGTCATCAGTAGGTGCTCTGCATATCTACATATCACCCCTCTGAACGATCTCTCTAATTATTTGGAATCGCCTAAGAGTGTTTGGATCACTAGTGGGACCATAGCCTGAGCGATGACACCATTGTTGTCGCAATAAATCTCTGCTGGATCAGCAATGCTCGGAACCATTTCAAGTTCAGCAATGAACTTCTTGATCCAAACTGCCTCTTTAGCCGCATCAGACAATGCTATATACTCAGCTTCAGTCGTAGAATCCACTACAGTGCGTTGCTTGAAGTTTTTCCAACTCACTGTAACGCCGTTGAGGCAAAACACGTATCCTAATTGAGATCGAAAGTCATATTTATTAGTTTGGAAACTAGCATACCAGTACTGTATCCTCTAACAGTGAGCTCATCTTCACCCCCATAAATTAATAATGCATTATTAGTCCTCTTTAAGTACTTAAGGATGTTCTTAACTGTTGTCTAGTGTCTTTCACCGGGATTTGATTGATATCTACTGCAAATGTTCAATGCACATGAGACATCAATCCGAGTACATAACATGTCGTACATGATAGATCCAATAGCAAATACATATGGAGTCCTACTAATCTTTTCTCTCTCCTCTTGTGTTTTTTGACACGTATCCTTAGAGAGATATATGTCATGTGACATCAGAAGAAATCATTTTTTAGATTCTTCCATACTAAATCTTTTCAGCACTTTGTCTATATATGTACTCCGACTTAAGCCTAGCAGCCTATTCGATCTATCATGATAGATCTTAATGCCGAGGATATAGGATGTCTCTCCTAAGTCCTTCATAGCGAAGTACTTGGATAACCAAGTATTTACCAACTGCAAGTTCGATATACCATTCCCGATGAGAAGTATGTTGTCGACATAGAACACCAAGAATACTATCGTACTCCCACTGATCTTCTTGTATACATAGGGTTCGTCTTCGTTCGTTCCCGCGCTAGACACAAAACTCCTGTTTATTTAAATGGCCAACTTATGAAGCCTTGACCTCCCTAATAAAAATGGTTGCACCTCTGAAGATGCTCTAATTTAAACCTCACTAGATCAAGAATGGGAATTCATTAGGCAACCAAATAATTCAAAGATTTTATACGCAACCATCCATTATATTATGATATCAAGCATAGAAGACATTCTTCATGGATAAACACCTATATATCAATCTGACATACACTTTAAGCTTTCATAGCAACTAATTATGCAAAATTAGTTCAACAACTGTATGCCATAGTAATAATTAGATCTACATTCATATACCCATTTTCTCGAACAAAAATCCAACTCAAACAATGAATACTTAAAGAAAATTATATCTAAAAACTTGAAAGAAATATTAATTGCCTCAAACACAATACATTACAAGATTCAAACTTTGTGCATTGAGAACACAAGCAACCTGTTCGAAAGATTCACGCAGTCACACATATCAAATAAATTTAAAATTCCTTAAACTTTTGCAATCTACAATAGCTAATAGATCGACCAAAGGTAAAACACAAATGGATAAACAAATATGGAAAAACCCTAAACCATGAAAATAAATCTCACATACAATCAACCATATAGATTAAACAACACATAGATTTACAGAAGAGAGTGCAAAAGAGATTAATCCATTCAAGAATAAGAATATGACAGATTGATTAATAAAAGTAGTAGAAAGCAACAACGTTCGGATAAAAGAGAAGAAGATTGATTGATTGATAAAACTTACCGGCGTATTTGCTCTTCAAGCAAATATATTGATTAAACCCTAAAATCTTTTGCCCTAATTGCAACGAGAAAAAGGTAGATTAATTAATCCATTTAACCTTTTGCCCTAATCGCAACAAGAAGAGGATTGAGAAGAACATAACAATTAGATGAATCCCAACTAGAAGAAGATTGAGAAGAAAAGAGCAATTAGAAGATTGATTGAGAAGATTTGAGAAGAAGATTAATTGTCGTAGAATAGGTGGGAATTTCAGCAGCAATGTTTTTTCGAAAAATGGGTGGGAAATTATTTTGTTTTTCGTAAGTATGGTAGGAAAGTTTACCTAGGGAAAAATGTGTTTGGGTTTTTTTATATTTTTTTTCCCAACTTAATTCTTGATAGTTTTTAACTATCAAGGATTGAGACTACAACTGTCAAGAAAAAAATTCGAACAATTTATTTTTGACCAAATCCTTGACAGTTAATAACTGTAAAAAATCGTCCAAAATGGTCAAAGATTATTTCAAATTCTTGCTAGTTTAGTAACTGTCAAGAACTTGTCAAGAATTACAATTCTTGACAGTTTTTTAGAACGGTCAAGAAAATCTGTCAATTCATTCTGTCAAGGATGAGGTTTTTTCTTGTAGTCTCATTAACTCAACCATCACAAACGCACTTGTCTCAACTTTAGGCTTTAGTTCAAAACATGTTAAACAAAATCTTCAATAAACAAAATCTTCAACTTCTCTCCACGTATCAAATGAACCTATTCTCTTATATAAGCAAACAAGAAGAACGGAAAAAAGAAGACATTCTTTATAAAAGAAAAATGATGGAGATCCTTTCTCTGAAAATCTCTTTATAATTTGAACTGTAATCTTCACTGTAGATCTCAATTAGAGATCAAAGAGTAAAAGCAAATTAATAAAATAAAAGTGGATGTAAGAGTTGCCTTTAAGCCTCCGAACCGCTTTAAAAAATATTTATTGTCTTTTGTCTTTTTACCTTTACTCATTCTTATTAGTTTTTTGGCGTTTATTATAAAAAATAAACCAACAAGTTTCACTTGTCTGTTCTAAACAATATTCATGTACTCGCTTCGTTGGTGTAAAAACACGCATCAACATCAAGAAAGAAGGCTTTGAACACTCCGTTTGTGGTTAATAGCTGTGTCTTGTAAGTTTTTTTTTATGGCATTCATTTTATTATCATCATCTTGAATTTTTTCTAGAAAGTCTATTTCAAAATGGCTCATGGCAATGAATTAGACCAGAGGAACCTATCAATACTTGTGCCACCTGAAACCAGGATTGTGGGAGACATAATTGAAGAAAATGAATGAAGGGCCGTCTACCTCCCTGGTAAACCTTGTGCTCATGCGTTACATATGCAGACTAGATAATATACTCCAGACGATTACTCAATGCCTGGACAAAATCGATCCTTAGCCAGAACCTCTTATCCCTTATCATGGAGGTGTTGTGCAGGCAGTCATACCCAGGCGGCCATGCACCAAAGGGTTTTGGGCAGTAGTGCAATCTAATAATCAGAATGTTCCTAGCCACCACATCGCTGGCAACAGTGTTTGAGAAATGCTAACGTGTCAGGAAACAGAAATCCCAATAAGCATGTAGGCAATAACTCACATCGTGAAAATGCTCGTGACACTAATATGAGGCGTAATAATGAAGATGCCCAGCATCCATAAATTCCCATTCAAGGCACTAGTCGTGTTCAACCTCATGATGAAGTAGTTTCACAAGGGAATTCCTATGTAAATCATCAAGGCAACATGTTTGGGAGGACTATGAGATCGAATAGAATGGCATCAAGCGATCTACGTCATATTTTGAATTATAAAAAGGGCCTAATCTGAAACAATAGAAAGTGGTCATCGGCGACCAATGATGGCTCAGATAAATTAATTACAAAGGGCGCTAGATGAAATTCGTGCTCGTCACGATGAGCAAGGTATGAATTCTAAGGCTTCACCTTTTTTCTGCTGCTATTCTTCATGCACAACTTCCAACAGTATTCAGAATGTCTGATATAAAACCATTATATGTGTTTAACGATCTAATGGAACTGCACAAACTCTCAGATTTAGTTTAGTGTCAATGTTTAGCAGTTATATTGGGCCTTGGTCTGAAAAGGTGGTTTAGGTTGTTACCAGACAGATCTGTTAATTCATGGCATCAGATGAGTTCCTTTTTCCTAAGGCATTTTCAAACGAACATGAATTTTTCAACGCCTCTTAGCTATATTTGTTGAAAAGCACAATCATCATCAAAGAAGTATGCTTAAAAGAAAAGAAAAAATGATGTCAGGCAAATCAATTTGTAATCAGAAATAAATGATCAACTAAAATAATGATACCTGATGATGTGCCTTGATTGTTTTAATCAACAACTGAAGATCCCCAGTTCCCTTCCAAGTGTCCCAGTCCTTCTCCGATGTGCATTCTAGTAAAATGGATAGGGAAGGTTCTAGATATCCCGGTAGTTTCCCTATAGCCTCGGGAATAGGATCTGAAGTAAACTTGTAGGAGTCATAGACGTTGTCGCCTCCTCCTTTTTGGACATCCTTGGGAGCCATCTCTTTTTGTTGTATGGTCCCAAGAGCCATCTCTTTTTTGTTGGGAGGCCCTAGTAGTCTTCTCTTTCTTGTGCTTCTTATGTCAGGGTTCCTCAGATTTTTTTCCCTAATCATCAACGTCACATTTGTGGTACCTCTCGAGTGCTACCTCTAGGGATCTGGTCTCAAGGTCATCGTCCACTAGCACCCGAGGAAGTGTAGTCTCCTTTCTCTAAATGATTGTGATTTGAGAAGATTGCCCCTGTTTTATCTGCCCAATGTCAAAAAGGTACTTTCATCGTACACCCTTGAAATGCTTAATCTCGGGATTACAAGCCTTGCCTTAAGCCTTGCCTTAAGCCTCGCCTTATTCTCCACTCTTCATTTTGGAGCCATTTTTGTTCGAGACCAAAGCCTAGTGATTAGCGAGCTGAAATGATTAGTAAAAATGATCTCAAGTGAGATAAAAAATTACCTGATTATGAAGAATCTAAATGAAGTGAAGCGTCTGAACTAATAAACTTGTACTTCTTCAGATCCTCGGGAGTAAGAAGATTGTCAACGTGACAACGATCGAGTGGAAAATGACCAAAAGTTTGAATTCGGCTATGATCTACTGAAAGCTAAAAATTGTTTGCTCGTTTAACTACACAAATGAAACAGATCGTTAAAAGACAAGTCCAAAAAAAAATATGAAGTAACGAACAATGGCTAAGAAACCTACTTGGCACTTCAATAGTGCAGATGCCGTCATAGTCAAAGAAAAAGTACTTGAATTGGTAATCCCCTAAATTGTTGAGAGCCCCAATTATTCCTTCCTCGATGGACGACCTTTTTGAGAGGTAATAAAAACCATTCTCTTTACTTTTTTTCAAAACATATGCACATGCAAGCTTAGGCACTGTGAGTTCGCCCAAACTGTGTTCGCGAAAAGATATTTACATTCTATTATTATCCTATAAGAGTTAGGTGTCAATTGAATTGGTGCAATTCTGAAGTAATTGAGCACAGATCGGATAAATTGGTGATAAGGGATTGTCACCCCTGCATGAAACACCGCCTCCGAGATCGCAGCTTCGCCAAAGGGAGTGTGCCTAATTGAGTAAGCTTTATGCTTGTGGATAAGAGATTCAATGTCGTGCTTGTTCGCAATATCTTGTAGTTCCACCTTAGTAATTATGAAAGGGGTAAATGTACCTCATTCAGGGGGTGCGTCAGGTCTAATCTCTTCATTTAGGCCGTTAATTCGCAAAGGGGGTTTAACCTGTTCGGGATTTTCCCTTTGAGAAACTACAACTTGCCTATGATTGTTAGTCATCTCAGAAGGAAATCTTTGGTCTCTTTGGTAATCACCTTGAACAACCTAAAAAAACAGTTTGTAAAGGGAAAACGACTAAGGGAGATGGAAAATTAGAGTAATCAATACCCGAATATGACGAACTAGACGAAGATGAACTCAAATCTACAACCAGAGTATCACTATGACTGTAACCACTAGAAGAGGAAAGGTCGTGATGTTCCCTCATCCAAAAACATTGAAAATGAAAAATGAAAACCCTAAAATGAGCAAATGAAAATGGCTCAAAACTTCGAATTTTCAGAGTATGTTAGCTTTCCATCCAGTGTTGCAATGTTAGAAATAAGAAAAAAAGGGAAACCTCACAGTTAATATATCCCTAAAGGATCTAAAAATCCTATTGCAACCCACACCACCATAATCATAACACACAACGAAATAACGAAGATATGAGCAAAGGATATACCTTGCAAAGATAAAAACACCGAGAGAAGCAATCTACCAAAAATGCTACGAAATCCCTTGTTAATCCTCACCAGAATCAGAAAATGAAATGAGAAAGAAAACGGTATGTTAGGGTTTGTCTCAGCGAAAGAAAAGGCAAGGTTCGTGAAAATGCAAAATGACGGTTCAAGGCCCCTTTTATGTAATTGAGATCGAGCGGGAAGTATTTTCAGTCGTTGATTGTGACCATGTTTTGGTAATCCAAAGAAAGAGTAATTGCCAAGTTAAGAAGCGTGTGAACCATGCACTTCGCTAACGTAACCAATTTAATCGCATTAAATGCAATAAAGAGAATGTCTTGTCAGTATTCTTTGCATTTAATGTACATGTATCGCATTAAATGCATGTTATAATTCTGGTAAAAAAAAGGTCAATTTTGTCTGACAAAAAGTTGAAAATCTCGAGACACAAATAGCTTTGTTTCAACGAAATGCAATATTTCTCAAGTCATTCAAGTCATTTTCGAAATTTTTTCAGATCGTTTCATCCAAATCATGACAGGAAATTTGAGTTCTAAAGAAGCGATCATTAAGACTGTGATGCCTTCCGCGCGGCGTGAAGATCGTTGTTCGTAAATGTGAAAATAAGCACTTAGCTTTCAATGAAATTCTTGAGTTTTCAAAATTTGATCTCCGAACTCCAAACATTGAAGGGTTGATGTTAGGGGTATAATTTTCCTTGGTGCTTGGAGACGTCAGCAATCCAGTAAAAAGAAGACACATGCAACCAATTAGAAGCGACCAGCAAACTGATTCATGCACATAAGAGTTGTCGCTCAACCAGCTATTGCAAATGAACTTGTATCAACCTTAGGCTTCATCATGTAACGTGTCAAACATGGTCTCCAAGCTCTCCATGTATCACATGAAGCTGCTTTCATATATAAACCAACAATCAAGAAAGACAGGGACAAACAAACACTTTTTAGCAATCAAACTCTCAACTATCTTAAACAAAATATTCCTTGTACTGAAAATTCTCTATGTATTCAGTTCGCTCAGCGACTAGAGAGTTAATTTTTTATTAATAAAATAACAATGGATGTAAGAGTTGCCTTTAAGCCTCTGAACCACTAAAAAAATATTTATTGTCTTTTGTCTTTTTACCTTTACTTCTTATTAGTTTTTTGTGCTTATTATAAGAAACCAAACCAACAAGTTTCATGTGTCTGTTCTAAGCAATATTCACGTGCTAGCTTTGTTGGTGTAAAAACACGCATCAACATCAATTTTGGCGTTTATTAAATGGCCCGGTTTTTTTAGTTCATGGAAAATTATTTCCGATTTTCCCTTGTCATCATCATTTCTTGCTTTGAACGTTTGGAAGTTCCTTCCTTTGAATCTTTTGTTTCTTGCAAGAAATTTGGTGAATCTTTTAGCCAAAAGATTGATTTCACCTTCTTCCATAGAGGAGTCTTCTTTCTCTTCTTCATCATTGATGGTCTTAAGGGCGATTTCCCTCTTTCGTTTGATTTCTTCTTCTTTTGGTATTCTTTTCATTTTGAAGGTTAGCAAACTTCCAATTAGCTCGTCCATCTTCATTTTGGTAAGGCCTTTTGATTCTTCAATAGTAGTGACCTTCATTGTCCAACTATCCGACAATGAACGAATGATTTTCTTTACAAATTTAATAATCTCAAAACTCTTTCAAAGGCCCTTAAGGTCATTTATCAAGTTGGAGAATCTTTTGTACATGTCGGTGACGTTTTTTTTTTTTGGTTTTCATCTCAAATAACTCACAATCTCGGAAGAGTATCTCTATCTTTGATTCTTTCACTTAACTTGTTCGTTCATGAGTTGTTTGAAGAGTTTCCCAAGCATCTTTTGTCGTTTCACATGCCGAAACTCTTCCAAACTCTATAGAATCAAGAGAGCAAAACAAAATATTAAGTTCTTTATCATTTAAGCTCAATTTCTTTTTATCATTGGTCGTATATTATTCTTCCATTTTAGGAAGAATTGTTAAGGATTTCATGGTAATAAAGTTCCCTTGTTCTATTATCTTCCACAAATTATAATCTATAGATTTAATGTAAAGTCTCATTCTAATCTTCCATTGTGTGTAGTATGTACCACAAAACAATGAGAGTCCAATAGTGTAATGACCCTCACCAAAGAGAGGTGTTGATGTACAAGCCATATGTAGATCATCTAACATTTAAAATCATTTGATTTTCTACACAAGCTCTGATACTAATTGTGAAACCCTAATATGGCAAATGCTCCTAGAGGGGGTGAATAGGAGTTAATGAAAATAAATACGGAATTAAAAACTTTCACAAATGACACAAGATGTAAACGATTAATAGTAAGAAGTATAAGCAATAAATGTGTTGGAAAAATTAAATGAGTAGAGAGAAGAGAAATGTTTAGAGATTTATAGTGGTTCGGAGCTTTGATTAAAAGCCTCCTACATCCATTTCTTCAAGGCAACCTCCTTGAAGTTCCACTAGACCCAGATTTCACCAATACAATAGTTTTTCATGATATTACCTCTAGTTTTACATGATTTCACCCACTATATGAATGATATTGTTTTGTCAATGATTTGACTCTTCAAACTAGGCTTATACACACAATAAGAACAAATATACTCTCAAAGGTTTACAATATGAGTACAAGTGAGAGTTAAGAATTTGGATTTTGACCTCAAGGGATTATATGAGAATGTTCTCTGTTTTTGTCACTATTTCTCTTCTTGTTTTTAAGCAATAAATCACTATATTTATTGTCTCTCTCTCCCTTTGATAAATTAGAGTCGTTGTTGCATTTAATGCACTTCTGAAAAACAACGGTACCTAGAGGAACGGTCATTCCACTATCGTTAATGATCGTTCCTGACTCTAAGGAACACTTTTTGCTGACTTCTAGGGTTTTGGAATAGTCGTTCCACCATCACAAACGGTCGTTCCATCTTGGATCTTCAAATTCAAAAAAGCCCAGAAGCATGAACGGCTTTGTGTAATGATGTCGTTCCTTCATGGAACAATCTTAGTTCATTCTGGAATGGGCGTTCGTCATGGTCGTTTAGGACTAACACTTGATTTCCAAAACCTGTCGTGAGCACAAGATCTTTGAAGATGAAAATCTTGACTTTGACTAGAACGGGCGTTCCACCACACGAAACAGTCATACTTAGATTGCACTTTTGTGTCAAGATTCCAGAAGCATGAATGACGAATGGAATGATGTCGTTCATGTGGACCGAGCGTGAGTAACGATGTCGTTCATGTGGACCAAGCATGAGGAACGATGTCGTTCATATGGACTGAGCATGATGAACGGGCGTTCCGATTAGAATGGGGGTCTATTGGTCATTTCGTTTGGAACGGTTGTCTGGGAAACCAAATAAACTTGGAACGGTCGTTCCACCATCGAGAACAGGTGTTCTACCTAGAAAATCTGCATTTTTGTATTGGTTATGACTTATGTCATATCTTTGCATATTAGTTAAATTTCAATCAATCTTTTGATTAGTTTTGGCATATCAAAACACATGAGGGCTCAACAACTACTCCAAAGATCATGGGATTATCTCCCAAAAATAGGCCATTATTTTGCAATTATCTCCTGTAACTTTTATCCTTTCACAGTATATAAACCCCCTAGAAACCATTATAAGTCCATTATCCCGAAATTTTCTCCTGTAATTTTTATCCTTTCATAGTATATAAACCCCCTAAAAATCATTGTAAGGGGGTTGGAAGATATTAAGAGAGAGATTACCATTGTAAGACTAAAACACTTGAATAAAATAATAGTAGACGTAAGCTTGATTCTCATTCACCTAACCACTTTAAAAATTCTCTTTGGTTCTTATTTAGTATATCGATTTCTTGTTGATTTTAATTAAGTATGCACACATCACACCTAATTCCATCAAGGTCAATTAGGTATCACGAGTAGTTGCGAATTTTCATAACAACATTTTGGCGCTCAAAGGAGGGCTTCCCCTTAGCAATCACAATCATCACACAAATCATAATCAGCACATAACACTCATCACACAAACTAGAGCCTCCAGAAGCCTGACCGATAACTTTGAAACCGACAATCAAGAAGTCAATTAGGGAGTCACTTAGACTCGCTCCCTCTATCAGCAAACCAACAGGGCGTAGGTGCCTCCAATCCAAAAAATGCACAAATGATGGATATGTTGAGGTCGCTCACCAATGCGGTCCAACACCTGCAACGAAAAAGTCAACCCCCAAGCTAGCAAAATATTATCTCGATGACACAAAGCTGGGAACTCGAGACCATTGATGACAACTCTAGCTCATCTAGTGAGTGCCATCATTGGCGACAAAGAGTGGGAGGTGTGCACAGGTGCAGAGATCAAGGTAAAAAATACTCGGGCATGAGCCTAGGTAAGCAGCCAATAGGCAAGAGAGAAAGATCGCTAGGAAGTTGCTCGCTCTAAACGAGTGAACAATCAAGCCTAGCATGCCGGTTTGAACCCACGCCAAAGGCAAATACACCCTTCGCGAGCATAGGAGGATCTTACCTCGCGCTAGCTGGACACCCAAAATTTGTGTGCCGTTCAAACTCGTGCCGAGAAAAGGAGAACCAAGAGTTTACCTCAAATAATACTTGTTACCCAAGTAATTATAGCTCATCGTGTCGTCATCGCATTCCAGCGTGCACAACAACAATGATCGAAGGGGACAAAGACTAGATCTTCATGAACACCTAAATTCACGAAGACAAGACCTTCGGTCCCATCTAAACTTTCAAAGATCCAACCTGGACCCGAAAAAAAACCACCAGGTAAATGATCAATTGGATCAAGTGCAGAGGATGATTGACGACCTTAAAGCTTGTCAAGATGGTCAAGCGATGAAAGTTGTCAACTCCCCATTCTCAGAAGAGGAGTGTCGGGCACCTCTACCTCAAGGCTACAATTCGCATGACATTAAGTTCGACAGAAAAGGTTACCCCAGAGATCACCTCGACGCATTTGACTTGATGGAAATATATAAGGCTTTACCCCTGCTACATGTCGCTGCTTCTTAGTCACGTTGGTCGACGATGCGAATAGATGGTATAAGAGGCTTCCAATGGGCTCTATTCATTCCTAACAATAGTTCATTGTATTTTATCTCTAACTATTTCAAGCGAGGAGACGGTTTGCAATGCCCTTAAGTTGCCTTAGTAACATCTAACAAGAAAAGGTTGAGACTTTAACCTCGTACTTAATGAGGTTTCAGACTGAACAAAGAAAAGTAACAGACACATAAGAGGAGGCAATCAGAACACTCCTCATTGTCAAGGTGAGTCCACAGACTAAACTGTGGAAAGATTTACAGCAAGAGGATCATGTAACTCTTTCTTGGTTTTACTAACTGGCCGCCAAGTATCAACGAGTAGAGAGTTTGGTGGTTGCATTAAATGATGGAGCCTCAAGTAGCACTCCTACTCAGAATGTTGATAAAGCAGGAGAGAAGAAAAAGATTAACCAGGACCGAGGAAATGGGGATAGGCGTCGTTTCTCAAATAAATAACAAACATAATCGAGGAGAGAGCACGAGCCACTTCCTCGTTTTGATGGGTTACACTCTGCTAGTTACTCCTCTTAAGGAGACCCTCGTAGTGCCAAGCAAGGCAAAACAACTACATCGTCCTAAGAAGTTAAAAGGGCAACAAACCAAAAGAGACCCTAAAAAATACTACTGGTATCACAAGGACGTCGATCGCAACATTAATGAATGTCGAGCTCTGAAGGATGCCATAGAAGACCTCATCCGAAGAGGTCACCTGAAAGAGGTCATAGACAAAACACGAACTCATGAAGACTGGGAAAACCATGACGAGCTCTCGTAAAAGCCCCTTCATGTTCAAGTCAACCAAGTCTAAATGAACCATGGAGGGCCTACTATTGCGGGGGATTCTAAACAAGGTGGAGCTCAATATTCCAGGGAGGTGAGGACATATTCAGTACTACAAGTCCTCAGCCTCGAAAAAAAGCCATCAAAACGGTCAAAAGCATAGAACTAATTAATAGGCTTTTGTAAGAAGAAGTTGATATGGTGCATCATACTTAAAACGACACACTATTGATTATGGCACAAATTGGCGACAACGAGGTATTCTGAATTATGGCAAATAATGGAAGTACGATCAACATCATCTACCTCTCTACCTTTCGTAAGATGGGTTTCAATGAGCAGGATCAGAGGCCTTCACCAACACCCTTTTATGGGTTTATTGGGGATCATATACTTCCCAAGGAATAATTGCATTGCCCATCACAAGGGGTGAGGAGCAACATGTGGCGAAGCTGATGGCATACGCTTTAATAGTTTATTGCCCGTCAGCATACAACGCGGTGATTGGCAGACCGTTCTTCAAGGACTTAAGAGCTATCACTTCAATTCATTCCCAGGCAATGGACCTCCCTACTCCAACTGGATTTGGAATTATTAAGGGTTCGCAAAAAAAAACTCCAGGGAACGCTATAACCGAGCAATCACCATTGCTCAAAATGAAAGATGACATCAAACAACAATGGTGATTGCAGAAACTGAGCCATAGCCTTGACTAGTCGAGGATATTTTTAATCCTCGCATTCATAGAGATGAACCCACAACTTGCCCAATGGAAGAGTTGCGCGAGGTCCCCATCAATAAGCGAGAACCAACCTGCACACTTAAGATTGGAGGCAACCTCGGCGAAGAGTTGTTTAAACAACTCGTCGAATCCTTGAAGGCAAAGCTGGACGTCTTCGCCTGGACCCACGTCAATATGGTAGGTATAAGCGTTAAGGTTATGTGCCACAAGTTAAACATCGATTCGGACGCTCGACTTATCCACTAAAAGATAAGGGCGATGAGTGTAGAGCGATCTCAAATGCTCAAAGAAGAAGTTGACAAGCTCTTAGAGATCAAGTTCATATGAGAAGTCAAGTACCCAGATTGGCTTGCCAATCCCGTGTTTGTTAAAAAACCAAATGGTAAGTGGCAAACTTACGTTGACTACATGGGTTTAAATAAGGCGGGTTCAAATGACAACTTTCCGTTGCCTTGGATAGACCAGCTAGTGGATGCAACAGTCGGGAATGCTCTACTCAGCTTTATGGATGCTTATTCGGGATACAATCAAATCCAATGTACAAGCTAGATAGGGAACACACCTCGTTCATCATTGACAGAGGTATCTATTGTTATAGGTCATGTCATTTGTCCTAAAGAACGCTGGAACAACATACTGACGTTTAGTCAATAAAATGTTCACAAAACTGATTGGCAAGACCAAGGAGGTGTACATCGATGATATGCTAGTCAAGTCAAAGGTGGCACAAGACCACATCGAACACCTAAGAGAAATGTTCGGTATTTTTAGAAAATACATAATGAAATTAAATCCCCTGAAATGCATATTTGGGGTTAGCTTGAGGAAGTTCTTGGGGTTCATGGTAAACCAATGCGGTGTTGAGGCGAACCCAAAAAAAATTTAAGCACTGCTGAACATGAAAAGCCCGACGAAGATTAAGCAAGTTCAAAGTTTGATGGGGCGAGTAGTTGCCCTTAGCCACTTTGTGTCCAAAGCAATGGACATGTGTTTGCCTTTCTTCAAGATTCTAAAGGGCAATTCATATGGACAAATGAGTGTGATAATGCTTTTTAGGAGTTAAAGAAACACCTTAAACAACCTCAACTTTTATCAAAGCTAGTGCTTAGAGAACCACTCTTCCTATACATGTCTGTGTCATTACACACGATCAGCAAATTGCTGATTCGCGAGAAGGAAATAATCCAATGGCTTATTTACTATATAAGTAAACGTTACTCGACGAAGTGATACGCTATCTAGAGATGGAGAAATTAGTTGTAGCTCACCTCACTTGTAATGCATTCTATTCTTTCTAGCTAATACATGTAAATCTCATGAAAATACTTCATATGAATATATATATAAGGTAAATATACAGTAAAAGTATACCGCGGTTTTTCTTTTTCTTTACAAAACTAAACATAAAATATACTTTTATATACATA